>CM034152.1:728545477-728814723 GCA_019776745.2 Taxus chinensis | reverse complement strand
TGACATGATATTATCAACATAAATAATCCATGTTATATGTAAGGAATATCACATATACCTGTTTGTTCCGGCCCTCAACATCCCCAAATCCCCATCCCCCCCTTCATTTTAAAAATATCAAATTCAAACATTTTTGAGCTCACACCTCCAAAAGTGTTCAAAGTAAAAGTTTTTTTTGGAAGTCTAAAAAAGATAGAGAAAATTCATGCTTTGAAGTTGGATAAAAAACTCTCTACGTCCGTGCAAACGTTTTGATAAATTTTTTCCCGTTTTACTATCGAGACCATGTGAAAAATTTTTAATTGTTTCCTCATTTGAATGAAAATTTCAATCTTTCTATGGCCATGGATCATCAAACCTTGTATTGTTTTCAATTCCTTGGCTCGTTAAAGAAATTTGAAAATCAGGTGCGAAATGGTGGAGTTTTCTTCTCTCTACATTTTTCCACAGTCAGGAACGATGGTCATTTTCTTCCCCATTAAATTTTGGCTCCATCATCCACAAGTACGTGGACATATCTAATTGGAAGTGGGTCGATGGAGAAATTTATGTTTTTGAGCCTCTTTGTAAAAAAGTTGAAAAGTTAAAAAGCGACCCGTAGCCCTGATCGGGCTTAAAGGAAAAATTCAAATCTTGAGCCCATTGTCAAAGGAGTCAAAGTAGGGAAGAGAGCCATCGTGGAGATTTGATATTTTGAGCGTCTTTGTAAAAAAGGTGAAAATTTAAAAAGTGACCCGTAGCCCCGATCAGGCTTAAAGGAAAAAGTCAAATCTTGAGCTCGCCGTCAAAGGAGTCAAAGCAAGGAGGTAGACCGTAGGGGAGATTTGAGATTTTGAGCCTTGTTTCCAAAAGGGCTAAAAGGCATTAAGTGACCCACAGCCCCGATCATGCTATAAGGGAGAAAGTCAAACATTAATCCCGCATCGAAGGAAAGCAAGGAGATGGGCCTACAGAGAAATTTGTGTTTTTGAGCCCGCATTAAAAAAAGTTAAAATTATAAAAGTGACTGGCAACTCCTTTTCCAATCAAGTGAAGTCAAATGTCAGGATTATATCAAAAGCGGGGTGAGCGGGCCAAAATGTTCCAAAATTCCAAATCTCTATAAAGTCATAAAATGCAAAAGGAATCCTCTGCGCCCGCTCCAGTAAATTTCTCCCACATTTACAACTCTAATTTAAAGTTTCAAAGGTAAGATGAATGTGTCAAATTCAAATTTACAAAAAGTGTAATGTTTGCATTATAAAAAGTCTGGTTTTTCCGCTATTGGCTCGTGAATCAAGAATCTGAATGGACGCAAATGATTGAAAAGAAATTGTAAACCATTTCTTTCTAACAAAGAAGAAGTTGTAACCATTTCTTGGAGGATATTTAATGGCTTCGTCATGCCATTGTACGTGTTGGTGATTGATCTTGTAAACTAAAGAGTATATTGTGCTTTGAGAGAACAAAGGAGATATCCATTTTCTTCCATTTCCCCACCATTTTCTCAATTCCCTCCATTTCTCCACTATGTACAACTTCTGTTTAAGCTTCATACAAGAAGAAAGAGTTTCTAGCTTTCTTTGACTGAGGGGTTTCATGGTACTTTGTGTTCATCAAATTCTATTCGGTCTTTTTGCCATTTGTAGGGTTGTTTCCTCTAAATTTAGTGCATGTGATGAAGTTTCTAGCTAGTGTGTGTAGTAATCTGATTTTCTACCTGCAACATTAGTTCTCCTACCTCTTTTCTCACTCCCTTTCCCACCTTCATAGAAAATTCCCCCCTTGTAGATAACTACAAGAATTTGCCGCAAGGTCAGTGGAGTGCCCCTGTTGGATCCCCGGTCGAAAGGCCACCACATAAATCCACCTTTTTTCACTCATGCATATACGGCAGCTGCACCGGTTAAGTAGAGGGACTTAGATTCCCAGAGCATTAGCAAGGAATCCAAAAAAAATTCCGCCTAAAAAATTTCCTTGCCAACAGTTTTGGTGTCCAACATGGGGTAGATTTAGCATCATCAGTACCTAAATGCAACCGCAAGGTCAGAAAATTAAAAATTCAAAAAAGATAAAAAATTTCTAGAATTTGAATGGCTATATGAGCCACATGGATTCAAATCATGGCTATTTCAGGAAACCCTCCTATTAAAAGACCCAAATTTCTCTTCCACATCCAAGAAGATGTTCCTTCATATTTGAGGGAAGCTATCTGGCATAATAGACAAAGTGCTAACCACTACTTCATTGCCATGAGAATTCTAGACCTTGAAGAAAAACGTGCTACTGAATTGGAGAGGCAAAGAAAAATTCTAGCACCGAAAAGAAGAGCCTATATTTTCAAGCTGGCAGAAAGAAGATACACCCAGCAACAGAGACAAGGAGGACAAACTGATCCCATTTTTTAGGAACTTCAAAGGAGACAAGAGCTACTCGGAATCCAGAGGCCTCCTTTTCAAGCAACTAGACACGTTGGGAACCTGAGTGTTGTTAATCCTTTGGATGGTGAATTTCAGTACATCGACGTGAACCTTGAATATTTCACCGACGTAGAGACCGAAGAAGAAGCTAGAGAAAGAGAAGCAAGAGCCGACGAATAAATAAGAGCTCAACTCAAAGAAATTGAGAGACTTCAAGTCGAGGCAAATGAAATAACAACAGCAGAAGCCTTAGCCTTAGTAAGGTTGGAAGATAGAAACAAAAATAGAATGGGGGATCGTGAGCTTGAATGTGATCGTGTGGCCCATAGGCCTAATGTACCATGGAGAGAAAACACTGGTCTACTGGCTCTTACTCAACCACTCCATGAGCTACCGGGAGGCTCAAGAAAAAACTTCCCAAGATTCATAGGGGATGGTTCTCAACTCCCTAAAGATCATGTAGCAACATTTATCACTTCTTGCGACGTGTTGTGTGTTGAGGACGAAGATGTGTCCATCTAACTCTTTGTGGAGTCACTTCAAGAGAAGGCTACCAAATGGTTCTACATGCTACCCCTGAGGTCTGTCACCTATTGGGAAGATATACGAAGTGCATTCGAACATAGGTTCAAGACCACAAAATATTGTCAGGATCTCTTGATCTAATTGGTACAAATGCAACAATAAACCTCCGAGTCAATGAGAGACTTTGTAACAAGATACAACATAGTGATAAGAAGAATCCTTGAAGATGTGGTGCCTTCTGAAAATAATTTGAAGAGATTCTTCATCAGCGCCTTGCCATCAGAAGTAGGTTTCTTCCTTAGAAGAACCTAACCAAGAACATTAAGGGAAGCTCAAGACCGTGTAATAGAAACCGATGATGATCTAATCTTGTCTGGTAAAATGAAAGGCCCAAATGGGAAGCAAAAGGGTCAGAATTCAAGTTTTGTCACCACAGATCCAATGTTCCAAAAAATAGAAAATTACTTGGTTGCCTTGAAGAAGCAGTTGTCTTAGATCACAATGCGGAATGCTTAAAGGAAACCAAACCCTCCAGATAGGCCAAGGATTTCTCCACCTCCTCGTTGGCTTTCTCTTAAAGCACCACCATTCAATGCCAACTATGACACCAAAGATCCAGAGGAGGAAGCAGAAATTGATGAAACTAAAGAAGAAAATATGGAAGACTATGAAAACTAACTTGAGGTCAAGGAAGTTGATATGCAAAATGGCCTAATTGAGTACATCGATGATGAAGATGAGGATGATGAAGAAGCTCTAATTTTCTCATGTTTTTTTTTCACTTGTGCACAACCTAGGAAAGGTGCTTCAT
This sequence comes from Taxus chinensis, assembly GCA_019776745.2. Lineage (NCBI taxonomy): Eukaryota > Viridiplantae > Streptophyta > Pinopsida > Cupressales > Taxaceae > Taxus > Taxus chinensis. Next base: position 728,810,988 of record CM034152.1, on the reverse strand, counting down.
CCTCAATGGTTGTAGTAAAGGATAAGAAGAATAAAGAAGATTCTCCTCCAGAGGTCACAAAAAATGAAGTCATTAATAAACGATCACCATGACCACCTTCTATGGAGTCGAACAAAGAAAAACTATACTCATTGATTGTCAAGGATCATGCTACTATGCCAAGTAAGTCATCTAATTCTTCTCCCAGTTCAAAAGTTGCTAAGAACAATTCTCCTTTAAATGTTGTTCCTGTAAAAACATCTAAGGTTCAATCGAAAGCTAAACCCGAAATAGAGAATTCAACACCTAAAGTAGCAAATCCTCTACCATTCAAATCTTCCTCCATTTCTAGAACCTCTTCCTCACTCACCATAACCCCATTTGACTTTGTGGAACATGCAAGCAAAACCAAAGTCTAGCTCTCAGAAATAGAATACCTACAAACACACCCTGCCCAGTTTGACAACTTTATTAATGCAGTTTGTGGTGATAACCCTATATCATCAAGTCCTAATTCTAAAGGATTACTGCCCACACCATCCACACCACCTTCCCAAAACATGCTAGCCCTCAGTGCCTCCAAAACCAATAGGGTTGAACCTTTCTACCTGTCACTCCTCATTAAAGACTTCTAGCTAAATAATTGTATCATAGATTCCGGAGCCTTAGAAAATGTGATGCCAGTCAAAGTTGTAAATGCTCTATGCCTCACCTTGACCCAAGTAAATGGCACTTGCTACTCAATGGAATCCAAACAAGTGCCATTGGTAGGAAGAATCAAAGATGCACAAGTAGCACTAGCTTACTTTCCAAACAAGAAGATGCTCCTAACCATACTGGTAGCGGACATCCCAACATCCTTTGGTATGATATTGAGTAGGAGTTTCTGCAGAGACCTAGGTGGAGAAATAAAAATGAATTGGTCATCTGTAATTATGCCAGTAAGAGGTGAGATGAAGAATTTGCTACTATTAAGAAAGATGAAGTTCACAGTATGAAAGTCTAATGATCCAAAAGCAAACATTCTCTTTCAAGATTGTGGGCTAGGAAACTACTTCCTCACATCAAGAAAAGAGGATAACTTGCCACTTCTCATGGAGGAAGAGGAAGATCAAATTTGGAAAATGAAATTTTATGGTAGTCATTCCAGATTGGGCTCAAGAGCTGGTGTAGTATTGTACTCTCCCTCCAATGAGTTGTACCCATTTTCCTACAAGCTGTAATTTTATAATACAAATAAAACTGCAGAGTATGAAGCACTACTCTTAGGCATGAGTGCAACAGAGGACATGGGAATCAAGAAACTGAGATTCTAAGGTGATGCAAACATTGTAGTAAAGCAAGTCCGCCAGCAATATCAGGTTAAGAATCCAAGACTCCGGCATTATAGAAACAAAGTGTGGGATTGCATTGAATCTTTTGATGCATTTTCCATTGAAGCTATTCCAAGGGAACATAATGAAAAGGTTGATTCTATTGTAGTGTCATCTTCCCTAGTGACACCTCATCCTTCTTTTGGTAAAGACAAAGTGACCATTGAAAAGGTATTCAGGCCTAGTGTTCTAGATAATGCAAATCATTGGCAAGTCTTCAATGATGATAACTAAATTCTAGCCTTTTAAGAGTAAAGGGATAATTTCAATAATCTCTTATTCAAAGGAGGTAAAAATCCACACTGAGAAGCAGCCCCCAAAGAAGAGAAAGAAGGAATTGAAGGGATTGATGATGAGGGAATAATCAAATTGAAAGGGAATAAAATTCCCAAAGGCCTAGTCTCTTTAGAAGACCTCTTTGACAAACATGACAGATTCATTCAAGAGAAATAAAATCAATCTTCAGGATGCCCAGTTGATTTTGATAAAGAAAACATTGGTACCCCGGAGGAGCTAAGGATGGTCAATATTGGAAAATGTTGCTTTCCTGAAGAAAAAATAAGGTTTGTTGCATTACTCAAGAAATACTCAAATGTTTGGCCTACTCTTATAATGAACTCAAATCCTTCCAGCCAAAGGAAATGCATCACTCAATTCCTTTGAAGCAGGGTATTAAGCCCTTCAGGAAGAAACAAAGGCCGTACAACTAAAAGATTGTTGATACCATCAAGGATGAGGTAATAAAGATGCTTAATGCAAGGATCATCTTTCCCATCCACCATTCAACATGGGTGGCTAACATTGTGCCAGTGTGGAAGAAGAATGGTGAAATAAGGATATGTGTAGATTTTCACAACCTGAACCAAGGATCACTAAAAGACAATTATCCTCTTCCTATCATGGACCATATCCTACAAGCAGTCATTGGATCTGAAATACTTTTATTACTTGATGGATTCTCAGGATATAATAAAATCAAAGTGGCAGAGGATGACCACACCAAGACAGCCTTTACAACACCTTGGGGCACTTTTTCCTATAGCAGAATGCCTTTTGGCCTAATCAATGTAGGAGCTACATTCCAAAGGGCGATGTATTTGGCCTTCAAATATATGAAGCATTGCATTGTAATATATCTTTATGATCTCACATTATTTTCAAAGAAGATGGGAGATCATATCTATCACTTAGAACATGTACTTGCAAGGTGTAGGAAACATGGCATATCACTAAATCTAAAAAAGTGCATTTTTGGAGTCACATAAGGCAAGTTATTGGGGCACATTGTGAAAAAACATGGAGCACACATTGATCCTGAGAGGGTTAGATCCATTCAAGCACTAGCCCTACCCACAAGCAAGAAATGAGTTCATTCATTCTTCAGAAAGGTGAACTTTCTTTGTCATTTTGTGCCTGAGTTTACTGAGTTGACGATGCATATCACTTCTATGATGAAACCACAAGAAAACTTCAAATGCAACAATGAAGGGAGGGCAACATTATAAGAGATCAAGAAATCCATTGCCAAGGATCTGACTCTTGTATCTCCAGATTTTAACAAAGAATTCATCATGTATTGTTATGCATCAAAACATACACTCTCTTCCATCCTCATTCAAAAAAATGAAGGCGTGGAGGCACCTATTGCTTTCATGAGTTTTCCTTTGAAAAATCATGAGCTAAAATAAAACGAATTAGATAATCATGCCTTTGCAGTGGTCAAGGCTGTAAAAAAATTCAGGTTTTACATCCTCAATTCCCATACAGTAGTGATGGTCACTGGAAGTGCAATCAAGTTCATCTTGACATAATAGGATCCCGGAGCTAAAAGAGGAAATTGGATTGCAAAGACTCAAGAATATGACTTGGAGATTCGACCCTCCAACCTGGTAAGGGGAAATGGCTTGTGTAAGTTGATTGCTGAAGACGAAACACTCAAAGTTCAACATGGTGAAGAAAATTGTGCTTGCTCAACTTGTTCAAAAGACAGCCCACAGGTTCTCTTTGTCACCACCACTGATGAGTGGTATACTGATGTTTCCTATTACCTAACTTATGGAGAATTCCCCCCCCCCATCTTGATTACAAGCAAATGAGAACACTCAAGCTGAAGGCAGCTAAATTTGTAATTTGAAATCATGCACTTTACAAAAGAGGCCTGGATGGTTGTTTCCTCAGGTGTGTAGATAAAGAGCAACAAGAAAATTTGCTTAAAGCATATCATGACCAAGCATGTGGTGGACATTTTTCATCGATGGTCACTGCACACAAGATCCTCTAAGGAAGGTATTATTGGCTCGCTATCTTTGCAGACACTTGAGATTGGTTTCTAAATGCAAAGCATGCCAACAGTTCGTTGGAAGACCACAACTCACTGCATTACCACTCAGGCTTGTGGTTATTGAAGAACTATTTCAATAGTGGGGGCTAGAATTCATTGGTGTTTTGAACCCTCACTCACGCGCAAGGCACACCTATGTACTCACAGCAACAGAATACTTCACCAAATGGGTGGAAGTAATCCCAGCCAAACAAGCCAACACTGAAAGAATATACAACTTCATCAAGGAGAATATCATAGTGTGTTTCGGAGTGCCACAGAAGATTCTAACAAATAATGCTACCTATTTCTCTTCAAGAGAGCTGAAAAAGTTTTGCTATAGCTATGAAATCTCCCTAGCTCATTGTTTTGACTACTATCCACAAGGAAACAAACAAGCAAAATCAAGCAACAAGAACATTGTGACCATTATTTGCAAGCTTATAGATGAGAATCAAAGGAATTGGCACAAAAGGTTGTACGATGCATTGTGGGCGGATAGGATCACTCCCAAGAAAGCAATAGGTATGTCACCATTCCAACTATTGTATGGAGTTGTAGCAGAAATCCCTCTAACAATCGAGATGCTAGCTCTCAAGCTGCTACACACAATAGAATATGGTTAGTACAATGATTCCATTAACAAGAGGATATTCTTTCTTGAGAAGCTCAAAGAAAATAGAATCCAAGTGGTGGGTCGTATTAAGGCACATCAATTGAAAGTAAAGAAGATTTTTTATAAGAAGGCCAAGGCAAGAGAATCCAAAGTTGGAGACTTCATCCTGCTATGGGACAAAAGAAGAGAACCAAAAGGCGGCCATGGAAATTTTGACTCATTATGGCTCAACCCATTCCAAATTCATGAAGCTTGCAGCAAGAACGCTTTTCTTCTCTCATATTTGGATGGAACGCCACTGGAATTGCCTTGGAGTGGGAAATACCTGAAATTTTATCATCAGTAAAAGTAGGTTGTCCCCCACCTTGTACCATAGGTGTGTTTTCCTTTCCTTTGTGTGGTTTTGTTTCCCCTTCTATTGTGTTTCATGTGTTCCCTTCCCGTTGTGTGTTTGTGTGTTCCCTTCTTATGCTTTTTCTTTCTCGTAGTTGTATATGAATCTACAAGGCCTAATGGATAAGGCACTGGTTAACAAATTTTAGGGTCTAGAGATTGAGATTATGGATTCTCATGCCATGTCTTTGAAAATATTTTGTGAGAATCGAATTGGAAATGAGGCACCACGAAGTAGTTGCACTCCAACGGAATCGTGAAATCTCTAGCGATACCAAGGAAAAAATGATCAGTAATGGAAGAACTTGCTCAACAGAAACAAAGCTTACATAGAGGAAAGACAATGGAGTGTCTTGGCACGCTCATAAATGAATAGAAAAGGGGTACATATAGGGTGTTGAGTAACCCTAGTGCATGACACACATGAAACCCTAAACCTAACCCATGTGAGATGACCCTCCAACATGAGAGGAGGATACATAGGATAACTCACACTAACACCCCCCTTCATCAAAGCTACGGTAGCAGCTGTGATGAGTCAGATGGAAGAGGAAGACACTCCTAAACAACTAAGAAAGATGTGTCAATGGGGCCCGGAAACTAAAGGCCTGATAAGTTGCCCATATATAAACACAATCTTCCTAGAAGAAGAAGAAGAAAAGAAGGAATAAATAGCCCTAAGAAGATGGGAAGCTGTAGAAGACCTCACCCCAAGAAGAGATTGTAAGTGAAGAAAATTCATCTCAATGAAAGGCTTGGTGAATAAGTCTGCAATTTGATCAGCTGTTTGAATGTACTGAATTTCGATGATACCATCATGAATAAGCCCCTGTATGAAGTGCATATGGATCTCAATGTGCTTCGTCCGTTGATGCTGAACTGGATTTCTGCAAATAGAGATAGTGCTCGTGTTATCACATTAGATAATGGTAGGCCACCGAAAGTGGATGCCAAACTCTGTCAGAATACCCTGTAGCCAAATAGCTTCTGTGGCAGAGTTAACTGCTCCTTTGTATTCTGCCTCTGTAGATGATATCGTAATTACATTTTGCTTCTTGCTAGACCAACTAATAGGACCTGAATCAAGAGAGAAACTGTAGCCAGAAGTAGATTTTTGATGATCTAAGTCACTGGCCCAATCAAAATCTGTAAATCCAATCAAGTCAATATCAACCCCTCCATGATAGTGTATGCCATCAGCATAAGTGCCACGAACATAATGAAGGATTTGCTTAGCTGCTTTCCAATGTAGCTCATGTGGCTCCTACATGAATCTGGACACAATCCCAACAACATATGATAAATCCGGTCGAATGTGAATCAAGTAGATTAAGCTCCCCACTAACTATTGCTAAAGAGTACCATCAACCAAGGGAGTAGAGCAATTTGAAACCAACTTAACCCTGGAAAGAAAAGGAGTTGGAGAATACTTGCAATCAGACATCTGAAACCAAGCTAGCAAATCAAGAGCATACTTAGGTTGTGAAATCAAGATTCCCGAGTCAGATTGTGAAATTTGGATCCCAAGGAACTAATGAAGCAGACCTAAGTCAATCATGGAGAACTTGTTGGCTAAGGTGATCTTCACAGAATCAATAATAGAGGAAGAGCTACCTGTGATCAACAAGTCATCGACATATAGAACAAGAATGAGTATGGAGTCATCTTGTCATAGAATATAAACATTTGGATTAGAGTGACACTTAGTAAACTCTAATATAAGTAAGAAGGATTCCATCTTGGCATACCAAGCCCGAGGGGCTTGTTTAAGGCCATAAAGAGACTTCTTTAACTTACAAACGAGGGAGGAATCTTGGACATAACCTGGAGGTTGTTCCATATAGATCTCTTCCTCTAGGTCACCATGAAGGAAGGCACTCTTAACATCCATTTGATGGACTTTCCATCTATTCGCTACGGCAATGGCTAGGGTAAGTTGAATAGAATTCATCTTTGCAACCGGAGCAAAGGTTTATGTATAATCAACCCTAGATATCTAAGAGAAACCCTTATCTACTAATCGTGCTTTAAAATTTTCGACGTCTCCATCTACTCCATACTTTGTTCGGAAAACCCACTTACACAGAACGATTTTTATTCCTTTCGGAAGAGTGGTGAGATCCCAAGTATCGTTCTTCATGAGAGAGGAATACTCCTCATCCATGGCAGAATCCCACTCAGGAATACCAGAAGCCTCCTGAAAAGACTGTGGATTAGAAGTAGAGGCAAAGAAAGAGTGGGGTCTAACGAAATCTAAGCGAGTACGTCTCATATCCGAAGTATCTCCAACTAAATCTCCAGCGCTTTGCAAAGTTTTCCTGGGCCAAAGGGGACCAAGAGGATCAGGCTTAAAGTCAGAAGATTCTTCACTTAAGTGAGAAGGGACATAGTCCTTGTCATCACTACTGTCAGAATCAAAAGACTCAAAGATCTGATGATCAAGAGGATCCAGAAGAGGAGCACGCTCAACAGTATCATCATCTGATGAATCAGAATCCGAATTAGCGAGCTGAAGAACCTCTATAGGTGGAGAAGTAGAAGTCGAAGAAGACTCATCAAACTTAACACTTCTATCAATATATAGCTCATGAGAATTAGAATTCATCAATCGATATCCCTTCACACCATCAGGATACATTACAAAGATACAAGGTTTGGATTGTGGTTCCAAGGCCTTATGTTTCTTCTTAGGAATCTGAGCCATAGCCTTGGATCCGAAGACTCGAAAGTGCTCAACATCAGGTTTGCATCCAAACCAGGCTTCAAAGGGTGTCTCCCCTCTTACTACCTTGTGTGGAACACGGTTCTGAATGTAATTTTCACAATTCACTACTTCGGCCCAATACTGTGGAGGAAGAGACTTCGAGTGAATCATACAAGTGGACATCTCCTTAAGAGTACGGTTCTTTCTTTCTGCGAATCCATTTTGCGAAGGGCTATAAGAAACTATATGTTGCAAAGAGATCCCTTCAAAAGTATAGAATCCATGAACCTATTGTTTACATATTCACCTCCATTGTTAGTTCAAAGAGCCTTAATAGACTATTCTGCCTGTTTCTCAGCAAGAGCCTTAAAGTCCTGAAAATGTTCAAAGACTTCAGACTTAAGCTTAAGAAAATATACCCAAGTATATCACGAATAGTCATCGATATAGGTTAGCACATAAAGAGCTCTAGTAAACGAAGGAGAAGGAAATGGACCAGAAACATCGCTGTGAACAAGATTCAATGGACGAGTGGCTCTCCAGGCTTTTCCTTTGTCAAAGTTCTTTTTAGGATGCTTTCCAAGGGTACAACCCTCATAAAGACCCTTAGAAAACTTGACACGAGGAAACCCGTTGACCATTTTGTTTTGACTCAATTGTTCAAGACAACGATAATTTAGATGTCTGAAATGCTCATGCCATGGCTTACTAACCTCATTTTCATGAGTGAGCAAGGAAGTGAGCGTAGAATCAAAAGTAAAGTGGGAGAAGGTGTACAGCCGTGAATGGTGATCTGCCTTTCCCTCAGCCACTATAGTGTCATTGTTAAGCTCATGAATAATCACCGAGTTAGGACCAAATTCCACTCGTATTCCTTCACCAAGATGAGTAATTTGGTAAACTGATAGGAGATTGGTAGAGAGATCAGGAACACTCAACACTTGGTTAAATATCCCCCCATCCATATCTACTGATCCACTACCAGAAACCGACACTGTCGTGTCATTACCCATCATGATTTGGGACATTACACAAGGTTCGATGTTGGAAAACTCAACATGCGAAGAAACCATGTGGTGCGAGGCACCGGAATCTATAATCCGTGTCGATGAAGGAGAAAATTTGGCTATAAGGGCCTTTCTTCTTATCATTTTTAGCACCTTTGTAGCAGAAGACTCGGCCTTCGGAGCATTTTGTTTTATGGATTCAGGAACACTTATTTTATTTTTCTCAAGTAAATGAGATAAGTGATCAATTTGTTTCTTAAAACAGTGTTGCTCGTTGTGACTAGTCTTCTTGCAATAGGAACACAAATACTTTCTTTTCCGTTCCTTAGGCTCAGAAGTCGAAGTGTTTGTGTCATTTTTAGGTTTGACCTTGGTTTCTTTCTTAGGTTGATCCTTTGTTTCCTTCTTCTTTTCAGTATTCTTTCCTTTGCTATTACTTTCTACAAGGGCATGTGACTTGGATTTGAGAGACCCCATTTGAATGAGTTTGTTCTGTTCTCAAATGAGTTGGGACAAAAAACAGTCAAAGGAGGGCATCATCCAAGTATCGCCCAAAGCAAATTTTGTAGTGTAGAAAGTTGACACGAAGACAGAATATTCAGGACCTAGCTTAGAGAGAATCGACAAGATCATTTGAGAATATTTCTTTTCTACTTGACATCCTTTTAACAATAATCTAATGTGGAAAAATTTCGAGAAGGCTTGTAGGTTTTCAAAGTCACTAGGATTTAACCCTAGTAGTTCGTTTTCCAACTCATGAACTCTCATGTTATTTAGTTGTCCAAACATCGCATCCAGCATTTTCCACGTAGATGTAGGTGTTTCAGACGCCTCAATATGGAAGAGCAAGTCAGGAGAAATGGACATGCAAAGAAGACCTAAAGCTTCATCACTACGGTTTAACCACTTAGATTTTTCAGGTTCGTCGTCTGGTTCAGTCTCAGTTCCCATGGTGATTCGGAATAACCCTTTACCCCTTAGTTTCATTATTATTTTTGATCTCCATTCGAAAAATTTGAATGGCGTAAGCAAAGGGATTGAAAGTGCATCCATAGTGAGAGAGAGAAAGAAATGCAGAAAAAGAAACACAACCACCCAAGAAAATAACAACCCCTGCTTTCGGAACTTTATAGTTCAGTGCATTGATTACAACTAGATGCGACTGTGTTTCGAGAACCAGTTTGTCACTCACCTTGCAATTAGTGTAATAACGCACAATGGTGGAGACAACAATCAAGGTTTGTAGGGCACAACAGATCGACACGGCAAGCAAAAAATAGAAAGGAGGCAAAATCCAAACCTGGTGGTGAGAAAAAATGTCTCACATCACACGAAAGAATCCCTTTGTCGTAAGACTATGACAAACGCGCTCACCAATCCATGAAAAAAAGGAATAGAACAAAGCTCAAAAAAATGAGCTGAAATAAGCAGTACAAAGACACCCCCCTAGAATGTGGCACTTTATAAAATTAGTTCATTTACAAAGCTAATAATCCCATCATCTAGAGTGCGAAAAAATATGCAACTTTGACTAAAGAAGTTCTCAAAACGGAGCAACGAGTCAAAAGTTATAGCAAAAACCAATTCCCGCAATTGATGAGAAAAAACCAATAAGCCTGCAAACGGATTAAAAAAGTGCCCTAAATGCATGCAAAAGGTGTCGTATGTATGCCCGTTGGAAATGACATGAAATTTGAGAGAGGTTTTGTTTGTATTGCGAGGGGGGATTAGCCACCTGCCAATCTTGGACCTCAGCCTTCATCTTTGGCACTCGACGGAAGGTTAAAAAAAAAAGCCAAAAGACCAAATTATAATGCCAAGGAAAAATAGTGTTTAGATAAAGTGAAATTAAATTAGATCTAATGTAATTAAATCTAATTAATTTTGAAAAAGGCTTTAATTAAGCAAATCACTGAAAAAAACACTTTTTTTGAATATTTTCTAAAACAGAAGATTTTAGAAAGAAGGTGTTTAAAACAAGAATTTTTAAATGAAGATTTTTTTAAACAAATAAAGATTGAATGCGTTTTTCTAGAAAGTATCTTTTAAATAGAGAAATATTTGTTGATTTAAAACGCATACCAAAAAAAGAAGATTGTTTGATTTTTTGTTTTAAAAAGAAAGCTTTTAACCAAAAAAAGAAACACGGGCCGTTTGTTTTGAAAACTGAGGATTTTAGAGAGATTAAAGAAAAAAAGTAATTAAAAAACTTACCAAATCTTACTAGGCCATGCCAAAAAAGCACAGAGGAAGACTACAGGCCGCATTAGGAGAAAAAAGCAGTTGCAGGTCGCGCGCAGAGTGTACAGGTCGTGTTTTACCTTGTTCAGACCAAAAAAATGTGGCAAAGTTGTTTAAAAGTGCCCATTCGAGCAAAAAAACATGGCTATGTTGTTGAAAACGCCCTTTCAAGCAAAAAAAGTGGCTGTGTTTTTGAAAACACCCTTTCAAGGATAAAAAGTGGTTGTGTTGTTGAAAATGCCCTTTCAAGCAAAAAAACGTGGCTGTGTTGTTGAAAACACCCTTTCAAGCAAAAAAAGTGGCTGTGTTGTTGAAAACGCCCTTTCAAGCAAAAAAATGTCGCTGTGTTGTTGAAAACGCATGTGGTGTTTATAGATGCTTGTTAGCAGATGCGTGGGTGCCAAAAAAGATATTACAGGCCATGCATAGGAAAAAATTCCTCCGCGAGCAACCACGTCAGAAGAACACAAATATCCTGCAACCACAGACTATAATGCATAGAAAAATATCTTGCAAAAACCAGAGATCTTTAAAAATTTTCACTTTTATTTGAATAAATTAAAAAAATGAAATGAATCTATATCTTGGATTTAGTTACATCCAACTAAAAATAGAAGAAAAACCTCTGGTTTCTCAAGATATTTTAAAAAAACTTGCACATGCACAAGAAAAAAAACACAAAAAACTTTCCGAGAAAGCTTGTTAGAGATATTTGCAAGATAATTTCCAGAAAATAGTGATCAAAGGACTTACATGCAGAGTAAAATAACAAAACCAAGTAAGAGTAATAACAACAAAAAACAAATCGAGTGCACGTTTACCCGATCTCAGTTCAGATACCATGAAAAGAGTTTGTGAGAATCGAATCGAAAATAAGGCACCACGAAGTAGTTGCACTCCAATGAAATCGTGAAAGCTCCAGCGATAGCAAGGAAAAAATGATCAGTAATGGAAGAACTTGCTCAACAAAAACAAAGGTTGCATAGAGGAAAGACAACGGAGTGTCTTGGCATGCTCATAAATGAATAGAAAAGGGGTACATATAGGGTGCTGAGTAACCCTAGTGCATGAAACACATGAAACCCTAAACCTAACCCATGTGAGATGACCCTCCAACATGAGAGGAGGACGCATAGGATAACTCACACTAATAGTCTTCACTATGCTCAGTCCATGTCATTTCCCCAAGCTAGAGCCGGCTGTTGTCACCCTCAAAATCCCCCCCTCATTTTTAAAGTCAAATTTAAAAAATTTGAGCTCACACCCTCTAGAAGTGTTCAAGTAAAGTTGAAGTCTGAAAAGATAGAGAAATTCATGCTTTGAAGTTGTCTAAACTCTCCAGTCTGCACGTTTTGATAAATTTTCCATTTTTTTGTCTAGATGCATGAAAATTTTATTGTTGTCCTCATTTGAATGAAATTTTCAATCTTTCTATGGCCATGGATCGTTGAACCTTGTATTTTTTTCAATTCCTTGGCTCACGAAAGAAATTTGAAAATTGGGCATGAAATGGTGGAGTTTTCTTTTTCTCTGCATTTTTTCCACAGTCAGGAAAGATGGGCATTTTCTTCCCCATCAAATTTTGGCTCCATCATCCATGAGTACGTGGACATATCTAATTGGAAGTGGGTCGGCAGAGAAATTTGTGTTTTTAAGCCTCTTTGTAAAAAAGGTGAAAAGTTAAAAAGCAACCCGCAGCCCCGATCGGGCTTAAAGGAAAAAGTCAAATCTTGAGCCCACCGTCAAAGGAATCAAAGTAGGGAAGCGGGCCATTGGGGAGATTTGATATTTTGAGTCTCATTGTAAAAAAGGTGAAAATTTAAAAAGCGGCCCGCAGCCCCGATCAAGCTTAAAGGAAAAAGTCAAATCTTGAGCCCGCCGTCAAAGGAGACAAGAAGGGAGGTAGACTGTCGGGGAGATTTGAGATTTTGAGCCTTGTTTCCAAAAGGGCTAAAAGGCAAAAAGCGACCCACAAGTTCGATCATGCTATAAGGGAGAAAGTCAAATATTAATCCCGCATCGAAGGTCAAAGCAGGGAGACGGGCCTATGGAGCAGTTTATGTTTTTGATCCCGCATTGAAAAAAGGTAAAATTATAAAATTGACTGGTGACTCCTTTTCCAATCAAGTGAAGTCACATGTCAGGATTATATCAAAAGTGGGTGAGCGGGCCAAAATGTTCCAAAATTCCAAATCTCTATAAAGTCATAAAATGTAAAAGGAATCCTCTGCGACCGCTCTAATAAATTTCTCCCACGTGTACGACTCTGATTTAAAGTTTCAAAGGCAAGATGAATGGTTCAAATTCAAATTTACAAAACAAGTGTAAAGGCTGCATTATGAAAAGTATGTTTTGTTCGCCATTGGTGTTTCTTCATGAATCAAAAATCTGAATGGACGTGAATGATTGAAAACAAATTGTAAACTGTTTCTTGCTAACAAAGAATAAGTTGTAACCGTTTCTTGGAGGAGATTTAATGGCTTCTTCACGCCATTGTACGGGTTAGTGATTGATCTTATAAACTTAAGAGTATATTGTGCTTTGAGAGAACAAAGGAGATATCCATATTCTTTCATTCCCCCCCCCCTTTCTCAATTCCCTCAATTTCTCCACTATGTACAACTTTTGTTTAAGCTTCAATACAAGAAGGAGTTTCTAGCTTTCTTTGACTAAGGGGTTTCATGGTACTTTGTGTTCATCAAATTCTGTTCGGTATTTTTGCCATTTGCAGGGTTGTTGCCTCTAAATTTAGTGCATGTGATAAATTTTCTTACTAGTGTGTGCAGGAATCTGATTTTCTACCTGCAACATTAGTTCTCCTACCTCTTTTCTCACTCCCTTTCCCACCTTCATAGAAAATTCCCCCCTTATAGATAACTACAATCATTTTCCGCAAGGTTAGTGGAGTGCCCCTGTTGGATCCCCGATCAAAATTCCACCACATAAATCCATATTTTTCACACATGTATATACGACAACTGTATCAGTTAAGTAGAGGGACTTATATTCCCAGAGTGTTGGCAAGGAATTCACAAATTTTTCCACCTAAAAAATTTCCTCACCAACAATACAAAACAACTAGAGGAAATAGATGTTACAAATGTTCAATCTTGCCCCAGTATCAACAAACAAACATTTTACCAAACAATTTTTAATCGCAACATAGGTATACAAAGTGAGGGAACTATCTACAATGTCTTGAGGAGGAATATCCTCAACATTAGAATAAATGATGGCCTCTATAGAAGGAAACATACTAATAACCTCATTATCACCAAAGGATTTAGCCTAAATATATTTAGTGAATATGGGTTTAAAGGGTTAGACACAAGTTATATATCCAAATTTATGAATTTAATAATCAACATGCAAATTAGAATATAGCTCTAAAAAATAATTCTTCTTCATTATACGATACAAATGATTCAATGACTGAAAGAGAGGAAAATAAGTTGATGTAGTGGTATAAAAGGAAATTTTGATGTGCAAACATGATATAAACATTGAGGAAGACCTCTCTATGCTTCATTCTATAGATTGGATCTAGAAATTTCCTTGAGACATGATATGACACAAGATGGGACTATAGTGGAGTATGGTGTAGTCCTTTTTATATGGTTTTAGACCCATTTTTGCTAGGTTTAACCCCTACTAACCCAGTCCATGAACTACACTACATCCTCTCGAACTTGTGTAGTTCTCCTATTGGAGGTGACAATATGAATGAAACTTTAAGATAAACCCCTAATATGCCCTCAAATTTCTTGACCAAAAGATAGCGGGCGTAACTATAAATAGATAATAATTTACACTTCTCGATTTTGTAAGTGTATGTATACCTAGAATGAATTCTCTTGAACCTTTTGGTGACTGTTTGACAAAGTGTAACATTTTATTAACCTTTAATTTGATTTGGATCATGGAGAGGGAAGCTAGCATCTTTGACCTAGTTGAGTACTTCAAACCTGATGTGTTTATTACTCCTGAAGGTGTGCATATGTTTTATATGGAGAGAGGAGAGTTAGAAAATTATTTGGAATGATATTCACAAAATTTTCTCTTTACAGTGCTAGATGTGTTCAAATGGTTCAATTAGACTTACTTACATAGATTTTTGTGCTTACTAAATTTCCCTTAATCTAGACAAGGGGCTAGGAAATTCCCAAAAATATCAAATTGAAAAAGAAAGATTTAGATGAGAAAGTAAAATGATATATGAGTCATACTCGGCCGTAGTAAGACATGATTTGAGACCATATTGTTTTGTATAGGAAGTTCATGAAATTAATTTGGATTTTATGGTGAGATGCCTGGGAGTTGTTCTCCAGTTTGCATTTATGTGATCAGGTATATTGATGATTGATTTCAGAATTTGATAAAGTAAGTAATGCAATGGAAATGGGAATACAAAACTTGGGCTTAGGATGTGCACACAAGACATAGTGTATGGATGAAGTTAAAATTGTCAAATATAATTTCCTATAGGATGAGGTTGGAAAAATATAAGCTTTGGAGGGTTCGTGTTTCCCTGAGTTGATGAAGGAGGTGGAATGGATAAAAGAGATAATTCTAAAGATGGAAATTGAATAAAATAATATCAAAGAATCCCTTGATAAGTCTCTTAAGGTGAGTAGGAATGTTGTTAATAATAGTGTCATTGGTATCTTTATGATGAAAGAGTTCATTAAGAAAAGATAAATGATGGATGGAGGTGAGGGATCTAGTAAGAGAACTAGTAAAAAGGGAAAGGTGAGTGAGGCTTAGGGCCACATTATTAATATTTAAATGTTGGAGGAGCACCTAGGATTTCCTACTGAAGAACAGAAATAATCTTGGCCGGAGGAGAAAACTACTAATATTTTTTTATAAGCTAGTTTTAAGTTTGTTGTTGTAATGAAATTAGTTAGATAGATCTAAATATTCGCAGCAATATATCACCAAAAACACCAAAATATAGAGAAATAATCATAATATGCAAGTAGAATTACCAAGCCACTTTGAAGGGGCAACCTCCAAACCAAAAAATAAGATCAAGTGGTCAATATGATGATAATATCATACTCTCTAACTCCTATATATACCCTACTATTCTATCTAAAGTCTTGAGGATGACCCAATAAGCATATGAAAGCATAAATAAATATGATATGGCATGATAAGAGATTATGTTAGTCACATGTCGGATATCCATATCTGGATATATAGCTTAGGTTAATGGCATAGCATGCCCCTCCCCTTCAAAGCAACATTATCTATAATGTTGGCCAATTCTGGATGTTTCTTCACATAAGTGTATTCCTCGATGTCGATGATAACTAGATACAGGTACAAGAAATGTTCCTCCTACCATGTTTATGTTACCTTGTCATGAATCTCCTCCTTGATTTGATTCTCATGGATTACCTTCTTTTGCTAGTGTGCACTCTGCTCTTTGACTACTTGAAATTTTGGGTGGATCTTCAAAGTTGATATGGTGGGTGGTCACTGGAAATGAGGAGAGATTCTAGAAAAAATGTCTTGCTTAGGTGTCTTGAGTAATGGCATATCCTCAGTTCAATAAATAAATAATTTTGTCTCCTCTCCTGAGAATGTGGTGGTATGTAGGCCAGGGGATGTTTATCTTCCACTATAATTAAATTTGATTCAAGCCCCTTGATGATCTACTTCTGACGAGAGATCACCCTTTGAGAAGACTTTACACGAAACCCTGTCAACTCAAACATCTTTCCTCGTGA
Organism: Taxus chinensis; assembly: GCA_019776745.2. Lineage (NCBI taxonomy): Eukaryota > Viridiplantae > Streptophyta > Pinopsida > Cupressales > Taxaceae > Taxus > Taxus chinensis. The sequence goes on along the minus strand of CM034152.1, from coordinate 728,794,620 downwards.
ACAAAAATACATGAATAATTCCTATAAGTTCATTTCAATTGTTCCCAAGGTTATGAACCATTGGACTCCCAAAACAATATCTATTCCACCCATAGGAATAGAAAACATAAGCTTGGAGGGTGGTGAGTTGTATAAATTGCTTTCATAATTCCCATATGCAATGAAGTAAACTATCTATAGCAACTCATCTTTAGCCAAAGAACCTGTCCGCAGAAACTCGTCTGCAGCTAAAAGAAGTCATCCATAGTAAAGTGCCCACATTTATGAAGATCTTTGCAAACATAGAGTTATGGCACTCAAGTCTTGATGCGCCATTGGTGAAGCAATTACAACAAGAACGTGGAAAACTAGGGAAAAGATAAGTATTTGATTTGGTCATTGATAAATAACTAATTGTTAGATTAACACTTGTTGTGTGTTTTACAAAGAACTGATTGATTTGTTGAACACATGTTATATGTTTCAAACATGATTTGAATCTTTCACTCATTCTGTTGAATACCCATTGTTGTATTCTTCTTCTTCTCATGTTCTATAATGATGAGATATAAATTAAAAGGCTAGTTCCTGGTAATGTAGTTCCTAGTTCGAAGTAAGTTAGTGAGTTGTAGAGAATAAGTTAGAGAGTCAAAGAACAAAGATCACTCCAATATTTTTTTAATGGGTGTAATGTTGTCTGAAAATCAATAAATGAATATGAGTTATGTTATTTAGTTATTAGTCACACGTTAGGAAGGGATTACCAACCAAACCAGGGCCCACTTGAGGACTACTACATCCCCTCCATTGTTTTATTTCATGCATATCTATGCAGGAGCAATTTACATTCTGAATCTGCAACTTTATTTCAGTTATAAGAATTTAGTAGTTGTTTATTTCTAAGTCTGAGTTTTTTTTTTACTTCTAGCATTGTTTTTGACAAGTTATTTCATTTCTAACCATTTAAATCATTGTAACAATGCATACAACACCGACATTATTTCAAATTTACGTCCCCTGGTTTGATAATTAAATGAATGAGATTCAATGTACTGCATATTAATTTCCGCAAGTTGATTTTCACTACCATTTTTTGTGTCATTATCCGGGATATTTCCAAGTTATAGGAGTTTGTGAGGTTTGCATTTTTAAATTTCTTAGAACAGACTAGGTTGTAGAATTTTTTTCCTTCATACCCCCCACTAACAAATGTTGATTGAGTTGAGTCAGTTGATGTATACACCATCCTAGAGATGCCCATGGTAGATTCATATCCAATCCTCAAATAGCAGAAATTACTTCTGATTCTAAAGAAGAAACATCCTCTTCTATACAAGGTTTTTTGATAGAAAAATCCCTCCCAAGTGAAATTTCTAAAGTTGTTTTTTAACAACCAAACATGGCAGAGGAGGTGAATCAAAACATGGAAGTAGGGGAGCTAATCACATTTAAGTTTCCTATCTCCAATAAAAATCATCCTGTTGTTATGAAGAACATATTTCCATCAGCTCTTCCTAATTTTAATGGATCTATGACTGAAGACCCAATCACTTTCTTGTTTGAGTTTGATGTCTTATGCAGGAGTTATGACTACACAATTGATGCACACAAGATGTAGAATTTCCCTGCTATACTTAAGGATGTAGCCTTGAGATGGTTCATGGGCCTAGGAAGAGATGTTAATACTACCTAGCAATAGATGAAGGAAAATTTTCTCACCAAGTACCAAGACTACTGCAAGCCAAGTAGTTGAGGAGGAGATGAACTCTTCAAGATGGCACAAAAGTAAGATGATCCACTAGAATATTACCTAGAGATATTCCTATTTTGTGTTTAGAATTCAAGAAACACAAGGTTACTTTATGATTCTCTCAAGTTACTCTTCTTGAAAGGACTCGGTGAGGAAGATATGGATGTTTTGGACTTAATAGGAGCTGGAGACATCTCCAAGGAAAATTTTGATGAGATTTGTGAAACCTGTAGTAACTATTCTAGAGAAACCATGAAAATAATAAGAAGTGTTAGATCAAGTGGTGGAGCAACTGCCAAAGGATTCTGGGTAATATATAAATAAGATATTGTAAACATGTTTAAGAACATGAAATAGGAAATAGTTAATAACATGGCCACCCAGCTTGATGTTATTCATGCAAAGAAGAGGAGAGAGAATGCAGAGGAAAAACTTACAGAGTTCTTCCATTCTTGTAGAAGAAAGAAAGTTGATTGCATATGCAGGGGACTAGTCAGCATTGTAGAAGGAAAGGAGGCTGCGCCAAAGTTCAAAATGGAGGATGGGAAAGTTTTCTATGTCACCCAAAGGAATCCATGGCTGCCAAGACAAGGAGATATGTCATAGTATCCCATGCCATATTTTCAAAATTGGGCTAGCAGTTCATATATGCAACCCCCACATTGGGCTAATACTCAGGAAGGATGGGCTCCTTACCCTAGCCAATACCAATAATCATGACAACCTCTATTCTCAGGAAAACAGTGTTAGTAACCCCCCTTATTCATGGTAGCAGCCTTAGAGAGGAGGGAAACCATGGGGTAATTAATCTCCTAATTACCATCAAACCTATCAACAACCTCCCTATCCATAACAGTAACATTTTATTCTAAACCTCCAATCTATCTCTAAAACAAAATCTAGTTAATTACTAGCTCAACCAACAGCTAACCCCAATAATGAATTTGCCCAGCCAATCTATAATTTTGAATCAACCCAACACTCTACTTATTTAGTTAATATCAAAATTATCCATCTCCACTCAGGAAGAGCACTTGAGCCACCAAGTAACCCCACAATCATAGAGATACCAGATGAACAACAATTGTTGCAAGCTAATCTGCAGCAAATCTAGAGGATGCTATAAGCCGATCTGAAGTAACACAAACATAATTCCAACAAAGCTAAAATGTAATTCAATGGAACTCCATTTCCAAAAAGATTACAAGAAAGAAATTATGACCCTAAATCATATTTTTATTCTAATTTTTTTAATTAGTTGAAGGAAATTTATGTGAAAAGTCCACTCATTCAAGCCATAAAGGACATTCCTATTTACAAAAATCTGATCAAGGGATCTATGTATCAAAAATCAAGACAGAAAAATAAAAAGATCCATCTATAGTACAAATCATTAGAAAATTGATTGGCATCATGCTTGGACACTCTATGTTACCTAAGTACATAGATCTAGTGAGTCCTTTAGTGAATGGTACTATCAATGGAACTACAATTAAAAACACTATGATTGAATTAGGGGTAACCATCAACGGCATGACCAAGCAAGTCATGGATGACCTGAATTTGTAAGGACTTAGGCCAACAACTACAATATTACAACTAGCAGATACATCAACAGTAAGTCCTGAAGGAGTCCTTAATGCCATTGTTGTGGTTTTAGACTCTTGGGAATACCTTTCTGATTTCATTGTCCTTAACCAAAGGGAAGTCTAGGAGGTTATCCTCTTATACTAGAAAGACCATGGTTGGCCACTACTAAACCATTCATAGGGTGAAGGTCTGGAAACATGATCATCTCAAATGGGAATTGGTACTAAGAAACTTATATTCTATCCTCCTACTAAACCATTGAATGGTGAAGATCAAATAACTTTGGGTAGAAGAACCAAAACTGATCAATGTTCTATCCAGAAGTTGACGATGTTGGAAAAATCTTGCTCAATTGAAGATCAGGAGGAAGATGTTTTTCTCTACAATATTCTGCAGAAAAAAATATGGTAGAAATGAATAATTTGATGACAGGTAGAGGTGCTTAAGTTTCCCCTTGAACCAAGTCTTATCGCAATAAAGCACCGTGAATATTCCAGCGAAGAATCATATTTTTCACCAACTTCTTCCTCATGAATGCATATTAAATTCTATTAGTGGCAACATGTGTTCAATGCTTGACCTCTCCAAGTAAGTAGAAATAACACTTAGAGACAACTATATGTGAGCAAGATGTTGAATAGACAACAGGAGCAACTGTTGATTTCTCTTATTCAAAAACGTAAAACAACATTTTCTTAGGATTATGGTGATATGCATGGGATTCATCTTAGGCTTTGTACTCATAGAATTTACATCAAAGAATGTTGAAAACCAATCAGAAAACCACAAAGATGCATGAACCCAATAGTAAGAGAGATTGTGAAGCCTAAACTATAGAAGTTGCTAGATGTTAGATTCATATACCCCATCTCAGACAGCTAGTGGGTATCACCACTAGTAATTATACCAAATAAGAATGGGAAATAGATAATTTATGTGGACTACAAAGATTTGAATTCATCTACAAATAAATATCACTTCCCATTTCCCTTCATTGATCAGGTACTTGATATCTTAGCTGGTAAGAAGTACTCATCCTTTCTTGATGGATACAGTGGTTATAATTGGATCCATATTGTGCCAGAGGAACAAGATAATACTACATTCACATGTCCATGGGGGACATTTGCATATTTAGTTCTCCCATTTGGCTTATGTAATGCACCTGCTACATTCCAGAGGGCAATCTTGAGTATCTTATCTGATTTAACAAATGACTACATGGAAGTCTATATGGATGAATTCACTTTTCATGGGACTACTTTTGAGGATTCTATTCAAAATCTAGATAATATCTTAATAAGATGCAAGGATCGCAATTTTTCCTTGTGCAATGAGAAGTGTTATATGATGATGTCAGAAGATATAATGCTAGGGCACTACCTTTCTTTAGAAGGAATTCAAGTAGATCCAACAAAAGCATCTGTCATAGTCAACCTGCCCACACCAAGAAAACAAAAATATGTTAGAATTTTTCTAGGCCATGTTGGATATTACGAAAGGTTTATACAATACTTTAGCAAAATTGTAGCACCACTTTTTGTATTTCCAGGAAAGGATGTTGATTTTTTTCTGATATAAAATATTTGAAAGTGTTTTTCAAACTTTAAAGAAGATGCTAACTATTGATCATGTATTGAGAGGACCTGATTGGAGCATTCCTTTTCACATTCACACAGATGCATCAGATCATGTTATTGGAGTTTTCCTTCAACAAAAAAATGGAAGTATGGACTATGCAATATACTATGTTAACAAGAATTTGCAACATGCAAAATTGAACTATACAGTTAAATAAAAAGAATTCTTGGCAATTTTATATTCTATTAAAACAAATCAGACATTATATCATAGGATATTTAGTGTTTATTTACACTGATCATGCTGCAATCAGGTATATGATAAAAAAACCAGTAGTAAGAAGCAGGATCATTAGATGACTATTCCTCTTGCAAGAATTTGATGTCATCAAAGTGGACAAGCCTAGCAAAGATAATGTGGTAGCAGATTTCCTATAAAGGATGGAGACCAGTAGTGAAGATCAAGTAGTTGATGATTCATCTCCAAATGAGGCAATTTTTTGCTATTTCTACAAGAACACCCTGGTACACAAATATAGCCAACAAAATTATCTCAGATAAAACACCTTCACATTTCTCATCCTCTAAGAAAAGGTATTTTGTTGAAAAGATTTTACCTTTTTCTTGGATAGCTAGATTTCTCTTTCATACAAGTCAAGATCAAGTAATGAGAAGGTGTATAGAAAATGAGGAGATATTTGATGTCCTCAAAGGCTTCCACAATGAACCTTGTGGAGAGAATTTTGGTGCAAAGAGATTAGCACAGACGATGTTGACTACTGGTTACTACTAGCCAACATTACACAAGGATGCAACAATATACACTAAGAGATGTGATAAATTCCATAGAATGGGTAAACCCACTAAGTTTGATGAGATGACATTGCAACCTGAATTAGTTTTGCAGCCTTTTGATAAGTGGGGGTTGGATTTTATTGGCTTTATAGACCCTCCATCTCAGCAAAATGAGTATATCTTGATATGCATTGATTACCTAACCAAGTGGACAGAGGTGAAATTGTTGCCAAGCCAAAAGAGTAAAAAGGTAGCTAAATATTTGTATGAGAACATATTCACTAGATATGGATTTCCAAGGGAGAGTATAACATACCAAGGTACACATTTTACTTCTGATGTAATTTTCTATTTGGTTAGTGAATATGAAATCAGGCATTGGAATTCTACACCATACAATGCTCAATCTAATGGCCAAGTAGAGGTTACAAATAGAGATATAAAGGCCATATTGACAAAGACTATAACACTCCATAGGAAAAGGAAGATAGGCTTTTAGAAGCATTCGGGGCATTCAACACAACATGGAAGATCACAACTAGCTTCACACCATTTGAAATCTTATATGCCAAGACTGTTGTTTTGCTAATAAAATTTGGGCATAAAATGTTGAGAATTGCACTTGAGCAGGGAATAGATTTATCAGAAGCTCAAAGACATAATTCTCCAACTTAATGATTTAGATGAATTGAGGAAGCAAATAGTTCATAACACAGAGATAGTGCAAAAATAAAGAATCAAATAACATAACTGGTATATCAAGACTATATTGTTCCAGGAAGGTGATTGGGCACTCCTGTTGGACTCAAAATATAAGGATGTGTAGGACAGGCTTAGAACGAGGTGGCTAGGCCCCTATGAAATTGAACATATATTCCCTAATAGAGTTGTGAATCTTAGTACTATAGATCCTATGAGATTCAATTTTTTGGTGAATGGCCACAAGTTAAGATTGTACAAAAATCCAATTGATAAAGGCTCATTCATGGACCTATTCAAAGGATATTAGAGAAGAATGGAGAAAGAGACATCATAATAAATCTTAGAGGTTGAGTCTGTTGTATCATGTAATGAGATTATAAAGGATTGGGGATATTTTAGTAGCCTTGGAGCATTCATCTTGTTGAATAATTCAAGGAAAAATAGAATTGTTGTGATCTACCTTTCTAAGTGATCATAGCACTCTGCTAACCCATTTATTTTATATAAGTTTTTGTTTTGTAGCGTTTAATGACAAGTCATTGCACAAGGTAATGATCTCAATCACAAGGAGAGAATGCAATAACCAAAATTTCTATTTTTAGCCACACGAAATAATCCCCCCTTTTTTTTTAACATCTGGCAGAACTCATGCTTGCATAACAAAAATCAAGGAAGCATGCACATGTGGAAGACATCCAAGGAATTATTGACACCCCAACCGATTAGATTTCCCTCTCTGGGAATCATTTTGTTTGTAGTAAGGACAATCCATTCTGCATCATCACAGGGCACTTGCATGCACCAAGACTCCAGTTAATATAGTATTCACATCAAACATTACAAGAAAACAAGATAAGTGTATCCATCTATAACTTTACTAAAGTATGATTAGTTTAATTATATTTAATTAGGAGTTATGTTAAGTCATCATGCATGTATAACATTCAAATATCGTCTTCTTTCAAGTTATGATGTGTCCACTTTACCTCTCCTCCACATAAGCTAATGTTGTCACATCAATTTGCTTCATATGTTCAATTTTGTCACATCCATTAATGATTAGTAACCCCTACACGAATTATTTGTTCCCTCAACAAAAAAATTTAAAATGATGAAAACCCAATCAATTCAATTCATTGGTGTAAATTTCTTTCAAAATAAAATTCTATTGTTGCGTACTGAGCTTAAGAGAAGTTTTTTATCCATCATGGGAGGTGAGTTGCTCATAAATGAGACCTCGGTGCATGTATAACTCCAAAATTATTCTAATATTGTTTGGTATTTCGAGAATCATGGTTATATGTAGTATATCAACAATTTTTAGGGTTTTGATGAGGCAATTGTAACAGAATTTGCAAACACCTTGAAATATGGTCAAGCAAGTGTAAAAGGGTTAACAATAAGGAAGTGATAAAGTATTGGCAAAAATTACTAGTCTACCAGCTCAAGGAGAGACATTTCTAGATAAATCCAACCCAGACGTAGCGAGAAGGGAATTTTTAGATGTTGATGATGAATTCATCTTATAAAGAAAAGGTACATTTCAAACATCCAAGCTGGGTAAGTGCAGCAAGTTGGGGGACAATTAAGTGGACATCAAATCCTGAATTTTACATCAAAAACAACAAACCATCAAATTTAGTCTTCCACGGACTTGAACCATCCCAAAAAGTAAAAAAATATGTCATAAAAATGGTACTATCGCGTAGGAGAGATTGTTAGTTTTGTAGAAATATTGATTTTAAAGTGAATAGAATAGGATAAATATCATTTTATAATTTTTGTATTAATAGTAAGTCTTTAAGACACTTTTTCCCGTGAATATTTATGTCTACATTTAAGACTGCAATTTTTTTTTCACTTGTCAAAATGTGATAAAACTTATACCATCCCAACCATGGTGAAATTATATACATGTTCAAAAATAATAATAATTTTATTTCAATATTTTTTGATGAAGTTATGGCAGGAAAACGGAAAGTGCTTTGTTTTCTTTATGTTTTCAGACCACTTTTGTGGAAAAAATCATAAAAAGTAAAATATTGCTCAAAAAAATGCAAAATAAAATCTATCCCAAGATAGATAGGAACATCTAACTTCTCACCAAAGGAAAAAATATATATATCAATTTTTGGTCATTCAAATTGCGGGAAAATGGACTACAATCTCAGAGGTGTTTTTTTAAAAAAAAATACCAAGTCATTGAATTTTAAGTGTTTAATATAGCTAAAATTGTCCAATTTTTTTAAAAAATAGTAGTTTAGAAACTAGATTCCGGATGCTACGATTCATATTAATATATTTTTTTTCTAATTTTGAGTGTATGCATTGTTAATAATCCCTACAAGTTGATATTATGTTGTTATTTGCAATATGATGTCCACTTATGACCCCTTTTTTGTCCCCCAACTTGGTGCACTTATCCCCCTCAAACCCTTATGGGGACAAGCTTCTAACTTTTTTATTCAATACTTGTGAAGGGTGGTATTTGAGATTGAACATAGTACATTTCAAATTATTGAATCATTTGAAAAATAATATTCAAGTAAATGTCCCAACTTTCTTACATGAAATTATCAAGAAGATGAGTAAAGAAGTCCAGAGGGGTAGGGAAGCATTGTCTCATAACCCTAGTTAGCCAACACACTTTATAGAAGGAGCTCCATTAAATACAATGGGATGAATTTGAAAGGGTAAACAATATTGAAACTTTGTTGGGAAACATGGGGAAAAGGAGCAACACTGAAATCTCATTTGCACATATGTCATAGGCTGCACTATCAACTTCCCAAACTCAAGAACCCCTAACTTCTGAAGATCTACCTCATATTGAAGAAAACCTTGTACCTATCTCTCCAGAAAGAATTTTTATAGCTGAAACTATATTAGACTTATCCTCTCCTAAAACCTCCACTTCTAAGGCCAAACGAAAATATTCTCATTCTACTCCTAAACAACCTAGGTGTTCTCATATGCTTAGGAAAAATGGTCCAAAAATCTCCAGTCCAACAGAGTTATAACCCATCTCACTAGATAACATGATTTGGAAGCAATAGAGGAAAAATTTGAGCCTAACAAATTAGAGACAAAGCAAATAGATATTGATACTACAGTTCATGAGCATGAACAACCCATTGAAGAATAAGAGGAAACGACTCAGAATGTGGAAATGGTTCATGAAGTGGAAATACATGAAGAGAGAAAATACGAGGAGGTAAAAGGATGAATTGTACACCAACAAAATCATGTAATCATTGAACTAGTCATTTAAGAGGTAGTTCAACAAGAACAAACTAATAGTCTACCAGAATAAGATACAGAATAAATACAACCCCAAGTTTTTATTCATGAACTCATTAGGGCACCTAAGAAACCATCTTGTAGTGAGATGACAACACAAACTATGGGGTCAAATATTGAAAAATTATGCTACAATTGGAAGCCTATATTGACATGATTAATATAAACAGGACAAGGAAAAATAAGATCTCATCTCCTAACATAAGAAATAAATGAAGAACAAAGACAAAGAGATTAAGAGGCTAAAACAAAAATAAGAAGAAACAGTACAAGTATCATTAGAAATGTTGGAATGCAAGCCTCCATCAAGTGTCTATGCAATATATTTAAAAGAAAGAATATTGCACCATAAGTTTATTTGCATCAATTCTGACATGGTATATGATATTTTTTCAGCAAGAAGATTCTTTACTTTATATCAGAATAGTACACATGAGCTCCAAAATTTGATGTGTGAACTTTATTTTCATAACTATGTCATTCCATATGATAGAAATTGGATCCCAATTCTGTCTATTGAGGATGTACATGTGAAAGCATTATGTCCGTATTTCTCAAATGAATTAGAGAGAGCTAAATAGATAGAGGAATAGAGACATATGGAAAAGGTTACACCATTGTATGTCAGGGCTAAAGCAACAAAAATAGATGACATTTTTGAACAATATGAGAATTATATAGAAGAGGATGTAATAAAAAACATAGTGTTGAAAATGTGGAAACAAGCACATGATGAGGTCAGAAACATGATCAAGGAAAATGGACTTAATGTTATACATACATGCCTGATTAGATAGAATGAATTATCCCCTACACTCCAGAGAAAATATATGCATTCCTATCCAACCATACTTCCAACTTTCCAAAGAGTGAACAAATAATTGAGATAGCTAATGAATGTGATGATGATTGATTTCCTATAGGTTATCATCCACCGATTTTTCATTTTCCAATTAGAGGATTCAAGAAAGATTTTGGGATATATTCATGAGGAATGGTGGTTATTTTTTATCTTAAGAAGAGGGAAAAGATACACCCATTGATTTTAGGCAAGAATGCAGCTTCCAATAGAGAAGATATGAATCCCTTGAATGAGTACATTTAATATTTTAAGCCTGGGGTGTGATGAGTTATATAAATTGCTTTCATAACAAATCACATTTTATATTTTGAAAAGGCTATTGTAAACTGTATTAATGTATTTCCAAGGAAAATTGTTGAACATTACCGTCCCAACCATGTACACTTGGCATAATGATTAATTAATATAGTTATCTCTAATTATATTTATTTTGTGATAATGTGTGTGCATTTATTCTTGTTATCCCAATAAATTGTTTGGATGATTTTATATGTGTTTATACTACTCTTGGTTGTGAGTAATTTTTCATACGTAACGAAGTAACGTATCCACAGTAACTCATCCACACCCAAAGAACTTGTCTGCATCAACTCATCCTCAGCTAAAGGAAGTCATCCACATCAAAGTGCCAACATTTATGAAGATCTTTGCAAACATTTAGTTATGGCACTCAAGTCCTTACATGCCATTAGCGAAGCAGTTACAAAAAGAACATGGAAAAATGGGAAATAAATCAGTCTTTGATTTGGTCTTTAATAAAGAATGGTTTGTTATATTAACACATCTTGTGTGTTTCAAAAATAACTGGTTGATTATTTGAATACATATTATATGTTTCAAAACGGTGTTGAATCTTTCACTTATTCTGTTAAAGAATCCTTGTTATATTCCTCTCCTTCTCACGTGTTGTAATGATGAGATATAAAGGAAGGGGTTGGTGCCTAGTAATGTAGTTCCTCGTTCAAAGTAAGTTAGTGAGTTATAGAGAATAAGTTAGAGAGTCAAAGAACAAAGATCACTCCAATCTTTTGTTTCTGGATGTAATGTTTTCTGAAAATCAATAAAAGAATATCAGTTTTGTTATTTAGTTCTTAGTCACATGTTAGGAAGGGATTAACACCCAAGCTAGGACCCACTGGACTACTACATCCCCTCCATTATTTTATTTCATGCATGTCTACCTAGGAGAAATTTTCTTTCTAGATCTATAACTTTATATCAGCTATAAGCATTTAGTAGTCGTTTATTTATAAATATGAGTTTTGTTTTTACTTCCAACATTGTTTTTGACAAGTTATTTCATTTCCAACCTCTTAAATCATTATAACATTGCATACAACACCGGTAGTATTGAAATCTTATTTCCCTTGGTTTGATAATTAAATGAATGTGATTCAATGTACAACATATTAATTTTTGCAAGTTGATTTGCACCACCGAATCATGAGGGCCCCAATAGACCCCTCTTCTATTATTCAAAAATAGAACAACAACATGTGAAACACTAAAACAATAAGTTGTGAAGATACAATATCACCTTCAAATTCTTATGCAAAACAATACTCTCAGATAGATTTCCAACTTAATCAGATGCATTGGTACTTAGTTTAAATGTATTTTTCCTTGTGTTCATAGTTTGGCCTTTTTGAGGCCTTTCTTGTTGTTATTGTTTAGATTTGTGACTATTATAACACTTTATTATTAATAGAAGCATTCTCAATTAAAACAAACACTAAAAATACTTTGTTTTCTTGTTCAATATTTGACAATGTTCATCTCTTCTTAGTGCTATAAATTCAAGTGAGTGTCAGTAAAACAAATAGTTTTGCTGGAGAGAATATTTGACAAAGGTGAAATTTTCCAAATCAGTTTTAAGAATTAAATAAATAACACTGGGTTCACCATTCAATCTACAACTATTTTTATGTTTTTACTATTTTTACCACTAAATCGAGGCCCGTCATTAATAGATTTGCCAAAACTATGAAACTGGTTATAAGGACATTTGCCACAATTTCTACAAGTTTTTTTCGTGGGTTCCTTACAATTTCCTTGGCCCTTGGAGTACTAAATTTTTTCTTTGGCCTCTAGTTGATGTAGACACTAAATCACGCACTTGGGTACATTTCTATGTCCTAATCACATACCACTATTTATATGATTCCTAGGCAAGAAAAGTACTCCTTGACCACTGTCTTTGGCCTCTTTGATTTCTTTCTTGTTTTCTTCTTAGTGTTACATACCCTATTTCCCAATCTGACTTTCGATACTTCAGATTTTCTGAGTTTGGACACCAGTGCTCAACTAGGATGCCAACGTCCATGTGCCCCCATCCCCTCTGGGTTCCCCCACCCTATTTGTATCTTGCTTGCATAGTTTGGGTCTTTTTTAGCCTTTGGGCATCTTGTTTTATTGGTGGTCATCCTTTTAGAGGTTAATTACAAAATTCAAACAAGGGAATCATATAAATAAAAACCTATGTGATCTTAATTAAGGACAAAGATCTAAGCATCTATTACTATCACCTAAGGTTACATTGAAACTAATTTCAAGAGAATCAAAGCATCCATTCACGGGACAAGGGATTGTATTATTCTACATATACTTCATAGGAAGGGAAGTTCATTTTGACATCCACACATCTACTTAAATTGCTACATTTAGCTATTGCTTGTTATTCAGTGCATCTTGCATAAGAACCATCTAGGGAACGATTCTTCACACACATGCATAACTACATGGAGTTTGAAATGTAGTGTAGCGCTCGGATCGTAAGTTCACTTAGCCGAGTGACCACCAAGGTCAGTCCGACTCCCCATTTGCATATTTTTTTATTTTTAGGATTTGATGTGATTTGGGGTTTTATAGATGCTCTTTCTCTTTACAGGTTTCAGGTGAGCTCAATGATCAACTAGTGACATATAGGTGACTAACAACGATATTTAGCAAACATCTTACAACACTAAAAAAATTATTTTCTAAGGTTCTACGTAGTCACAGGTTCCTCTAGAAGTTCCATGATGCCCTGATGTCCCTAACCTAGTACAAGCACCCCAGTCCCAACATTTTTAAAACTCACACAATTTTCTAGGTTCATTTACGAAATTTTTCTCCTCACGTTTATCAGTTATATAGTTTGGAACAGTCTAGGAATAATTTTGAAATCAACTAATTACTTTCTCCCTTCCATTGCACTTAGGGTTTCAAATTTTAATTTCTTATTACTTAGGTCAAATATGCACTTTATTACATTATCATTTTGTTGTGAATTTGTAATTAGGATTTCCCAAATTTCAATATTTGTTAAATCACTCAATGAACCCATCTCATTCTAATACTCTTAGGGTCTTTATACTATCATTGCTCTCATTTTCCTAGGATATTCTCATCATGAATATTTCCATTCATGATTTTTCGCTATCTAATCTTGATTTTCGGGCTAAAATTTTTACTCTCTTCGCTAATACTCGCATACCTTATACTATTGATCTAGAAATTGTTTATCTCACATTTGTTGATGCATTATCTCGGCATCATACTTTTCCATCTATTGTAGCTGACAATATTTCTTTTTATGACAATTTTCCTCCTCTTTATATCTGAGTATGCATATATAACTTGGGTGTTAAGTGAACTTTAGTTGACAATGGATTTGAGCTTAATCTATGTCATTTATCATTCATTCATAATATAGGTCTTTCTATGGCTAACATTAACCCAACATCTATTTATCTATAGGTGTATGATTCTACTACACGTCCTTGTCTTTGCACTATTTTTTTTTCCTATCACAGTTGGGCCAAAAATAGTTCTTATAGTATTATTTGTTATTGATCTCCCCGTTTCATATAATTGATTATTCGGTAGGTCATGGCTTCAAAAAATATAATTAGTTCCTTCTACAATTCATCAGTGCATCAAATTATTGCATAAGTTCTTTGAATATTCACTTCCCATTGATAATACCTCATTCCAATATTGCAACCTAGACCCAACTACTGCATTACCTATTCCAAATTTTGCTATTATACATCCTACTATTGATCCACGACCCACGTACTACCTGGAAAACTTGTCTCCACTCAAAGGAATTGTTTGTGCATTAGATGTTGTTCTATCCACTCCAGTATCACCCCCTCCTTATACTAATTTGTTATGGTGATTTATTGAGGGTGTGTCCATACATCAGATGTCTTACCACTTTCATTGCCTTCTCATGAGCAATATGCATTTCACTTCCTCCATTCACATGCACTCTCTTCATGAATAATAATCACTGACTGCACACTCCATTCAACCCCACTTGCTCTGAGACTATTTGCACACATGATGGCTTGAATTGGCTAGGATTCATGTTAGATGATCTCATTCCTCCATCACATTCTCCTCATTTATATCATGGGTATGTTCACATTACTACTTCATATGGCCTCTAATTATTTCATCTATCAGTATTTTTCGCAAGAATTCCTCTCCTTTCTCCACTTACTCTTGGTCAATCATGGCTTGACTACATTGGTGGCACCTTAGATCTTGATCATATCGACATCTCATTCCCCATGCCCTTTGGCCATGTTTTTATTTGCAATGACTCATTTCTTGGCTATTCATAAAATCTTACTCGATGGTATGCACATGGATATCCATTTCCACCTTTCACAGATGAAGAATATGCAGTGGGCATGTACAATATATGTCGTCATGGCTCCTTACTTGATCAACCACATAATATTGCTTACCAGGTCTCAGATGCATCTCAATTTGATTTCGACCATGACAATGATGATCTATTAGATGACGTTACTTGATTCATCTTCATCACCATACAATTGGGGGGCATCATGCTTACTCTTCCCCCCTCCTAGCCTTGTCTGGTGCCTCGCATTTCTACTATTTCATTTCATACTTTAGATATAATATTTCGCATGTATCTTGATACATTTATATCATCATTACCCTATGATGCAATCTTGTGCTTCGGTTCACACTTGACTATTGAGTAATCACTACATTCATGAACCTCACACACTACACATTTCACACTCGGCTCATTCACGATTCATCTTTCTAATTATCACACAACACACTTCCCAATGACACACTCTAGTTCCATGGTTCATACTCGACTGTTAAGGGTCTAAATCTAAAATGAACCTTACAATGCACTCACTCACTCTCTATGCTCTACCCTTTGTCGATCATATCTTTCTAGTGCATAATTCAAGCCATTTCCCGATGACACACTCTTATTTTATGGTTCATTCTTGACTATTGAGGGGCATTTATAAATGAACCTCATCTCATGCTGTTGGGTTTTAAAATTGTATTTTAACAAAACCACAGCTGGGGGAAAAGTCCCTTCTCTTTATGGGAGAGGTTCCCTTATTGAAAGCAAATAACAAAGCTTATATACAAATGTACAATTTCATCTTAAGGCTAGACCTCTGACATCTTGAAATGATTTTATACCAAAATAGATTATCAATACAAATGAATGGAAGAAACGAAGAAAGGGAAGAGAAGAATATAAGAGTACTTTCAGGAAATATAGATAGAAGAGTATAACCCTATACATACTGAGCAAGAGTGATACAGAACATAATCATTCACATTCACAACATAAGATATCATTCCACATACACAAAGTTCTAGAAATCATATCAATAAGAACACAAAGTTTCTTATCACAGAAGATAAATGATCCACGAAGATAAGTTTCTTAATAAAGAAGGTAAACAAGAAGGGACAATGGAGGAAGCTAGAGAAAAGGGGAAAATCCTTCTGTATTGATTTACTTTTGACTATAATTACACTTCAAAAGTATCAGAGTCCAACATTTGTAATGATCCAATCTCTTACATTTATAGATGAAGCGAAAAGAGCATAAGAAGAGAAGGAAGAAAATATGATCTGGAAACTCAACCACCAACCATCAATGCCCCTACAAATCTACCTACAATCTGTCAAATCTAGTTCTACATGTCTTTGGCATGCTAAAGAAGGAAGAATGGAAGATCGGATCAAATTTGATATAGTTAAAGTATTCCAATCACATATTAATGGCACGAAAGATGTTTTCTAGATTTTCATCCAAATCAAGATATCCATTCAGTTCTCCATGTCTGTTTGGCATGTTGGAGAAGGAAGGATGGAAGATCGGATCAAATCTGATCTGTTTGAAGAAATCAAATCACGTATTAATGGTGTGAAAGATGTTTTCTATATTTCCAACCATCAAATCC
Organism: Taxus chinensis; assembly: GCA_019776745.2. Lineage (NCBI taxonomy): Eukaryota > Viridiplantae > Streptophyta > Pinopsida > Cupressales > Taxaceae > Taxus > Taxus chinensis. The sequence continues at coordinate 728,777,820 of CM034152.1, read as the reverse complement.
TGCTGAAATTACACTATTTTATGCTTCCATGGTGCTAGAGGAGAGCAAGATATTTCCAACCAGTATAAAATTTGTCGAATTTCAAGGCATGGAGAAAAATTTATGCTCATTTGAATATTTGAATCGGATACGTACAAAAATGGTGAAAATGTAATTTTCGCAAAATGGATCCATGGGCCCGAAATTGAAATTGCCCTCAAATTTGACACATGGCGTCGTTCGTAGGCCCACGGTCCGTTTCCTTTGTATTATGCCTAAGTCCTTCCCATTGGCGGAGATGTTCTACCTAACCCGAGACACGTGGGAGGCTAGCGCACATTTGGAAAGTGCCTCCCAAACTTTGCTTTTGAAAGAGCACTGATTGGACGCATGGAGGCTTCCGCAAACTCTGTACTTTTCAACAGTTGGCTTTGTCCCCTCTTGATTTTGCCCACATGAAAGCTAGCACGGAGCTGATGCGTGGAGGCTTCCTTCGGCAGTCCCAAGCTTGGACTTTTCAATGGCTGGTGTCCCCTTTTCAGACCTAGGAAACATAGGAGGGCTGGTGCTAGTTTAGGGTCTCTCTTTGGGCCGCGCCTTTTGTGCTGATGGGCAGTAGAGAAACTATGCTCACTTAGGATCCTGCTTTGAACTTGGCCTTTGGAGGTGCACCATTGGGACACATGGAGGCTTCTTTCAGCTCTTTATACTTAGCCGATTCAACGGCTGGCTTTGTCTTTTCAAACTCTGACCACGTGGAGGGCTTGTGCATGTTTTGGGTCTCCGCATTTTTGCACCATACCAAAAGTGCATTGAAGAGACACGTGGCACCTTCCGTGGTCCTTCTATACTTAGCCAATTCGGGCCTCGATCGAACACTACCTTTCTCCATTTTGACTTTTGATACGGGCTTAACATTTGACTTTATCCCTTGGCATGAGTGGGGTTGCAGTTCACTTTATCACTTTACGCCTTTTATGGAAACAAAGCCAAAATTCATAAAGTGTTCTCCTACTTTGAGTTTTCAATGTGGGATCAACATTTGACTTTATCCCTTGGCATGAGCGGGGCCACAGTTCACTTTATCAACTTTTACGCCTTTTATGAAACAAAGCCAAAATTCCTGAAAGTGTTTCGACAACCCACCTCTCCGCTTTGACTTTTGATGCGGGCTTAACATTTGAATTTATCCCTTGGCATGAGTGGGGTTGTAGTTCACTTTATCACTTTATGCCTTTTATGGAAACAAATCCAAAATTCCTAAAGTGTCCCGATAACCCACCTCTCCGCTTTGAATTTTCAACGGATATTCAATACATGACTTCAGTGGAGTTACAACTCATTTTGTAACTTTACTCCTTTCAGAAATAACACCAAAATCTTCAAATTTATCTGCTGATCCGCCTTCTTGCCTTATCTCGATTCAACCAATCAGGATCCTTCGGGGCCATGGAGCTAATTTGACACTTTTGCAAAAATAACAAAAAAATGATAAGTTCATAAAATAATCTGTCATGCCGCATCCAATTAGAGATGTCCACGTACTCATGGATATTGGGGCCAAAAATTGACAAGGAAGATATGCCCATCATTCACGACTGTAGAAAAAAATACAGAGGGGAAACTCCACCATTTACGCCCAAATTTCAAATTGTACTCCATGGAAAGAGAAACTGCAAACAATACAAGGCTCAACACAATCCACAGCCAAAAGAGAAGGATTGATAATTTCATTCGAATGAAAGAAAAAAAATTCAAGCATCCAGACAAGAAAAATTTTATCAAACCATGAGGAGTGCAAGATTTTAAATTAACAGGGCGAGATTGCAAATGAGCACCAACTTCTTCAAAGCATGAATTTTTCTATCTCTCTAGACTTCTCAATCTAATCAAACATCTCTCAAAGGCACCAACTCAAAAATTTTGAAACTTGACTTGAAAAAGGAGGGGGATTTTGAGGGTGACAATAGCTGGCTCTTTCTGGGGATGACTTGGCTTGGACAGAGGAACGAGGAAAGATCAAGAACCATAGAAAAACTCTGGGAAAGTAGACCAGTGTCTTATCCATTGGGCAAATAGATTCAAAGGTGAAACAATATAGAAGACAACACACACAGAAGGGAAACAAACCAAAAAGGAAAGACAAAAACAAAACACAACACATAGCAATGAACGAGAAAGGAAACAAGCCAAAACAAGGAAATTATATACAAAGAAATAAGATTTACAGGGGAAAAAAGGAGGACTGCATGAAACTTACACAACTCTAGAGACAGGCTGAGAAAAATAAGTACCTTTGTGGAACAACATGGTGAAAGTATGAGGCACCTGTGAATTGAAGATGAGCAGTTGGGCATACCAAAATATCATGGGAACACTATGTGGCTTGAAAATAAAAATTGAGGAAAGAAGACCATCCAGATAGTGATACTCCATACTAAAAACATTCAGTCCTTGTGAAGAACTGAATATCTTCATGAGGCTCCTCTTCTATGGATGAATAGTGCCATACAAAGACTTGTACAACCCTTGATACCTTCATACTGATTTCTACACATCACCAAACTCTGACAACTAGATCCATGAGAAAATCCAATCCCAATAGTGTCAACTCCCTATTTTGATGGAATGATGCTAGCATATGAATGAAGATTGCAATTATCACCATGGCACATCTCATGAGAAACATTAACTTCCATTGAATTTTCCTTGTAATCATCTTCAAGAGGAATTTGGAAAAAGGTACTAGATGTTTTACCATTAGGTGTAATCTTGACCATGTTTCTGAAAAACATACCCGCTGTTTTTGCAAAATCAGCTCCTGATTCTAGAAGATCATGACTCTTAGGTACAAGCTGCATTGCTAATTTGTCTTCATGATTAGCAGGGAATTGAAATGCTGTCAGACTAAGTAAAGATTGATCAACAACATCATCCTCTTCCTTTTGTTTGCATTCTGAAGGGTGAGCTAAGACAGGGTTGTCATAGTTGTGAAGAAAATATTCCAGGCATGGCTCTCCATTTTCTATTTGTTTAGAAGGACTGCAAAAAGGCTCATGTGTGCTCATCTCATCCATAGATATAACAGGGGAACTAGTGATCTCATTAATTTCTTCTTCTTCAGGTACAGGCACTTGTTCATCTTTGAGAGAACTTAAAACAACAAGGATGGTCTACAATGATCTTCATCTCAATGCATTGAAATTCTTCAGTCATAGGAGAGAGAGGAATCTTGTCCATTTTGTTATGATGAACATCCACTTCCACCAGCATAGGATCACTTTTTTAAAACAAGAACATTTAACCTTGGTAGATGACATATCTTCTATAGACTCTATTTCAGGTTGAAAGAAAGCCTCAAGTTGTTTGTCTTCTTCATTATTTGAAGGAATATTAAATTGACATGCATCAGGTGGAGCAATAAGAAGACATTCATTGGTGGAATTGAGATAATGTCGAGGAATGAATACCTCATCATGAGCAGCTTCTAGAACTTGAATGTTCTCCTCTTTGTTACAAGGTGTCTCAAATTCATTGACTGAGTGTTCTTTAGCTTGCTTGAGAAGTTGCTAAAATGTTTGTGGAAACAATCTTGGATTTACACCTCTGTAGACATTTAGCAGAAACGAGCCTGTTTTGGACTGACTGGAGCTTGAAAAATTTTAATAGGGAGATCTCCATCATCATCCTCATCACTGTCACTATCACTCATTGGTGATGTGGGCCAAAAAGTGTTTTTCATTTTACCTTCATTCCTGGGAAGGTTCCTAGATCAAGAGAATGAACATGACAAAGTTCATTTTGATCCCCGATGTATACCGTAGAGTCACCAGATCAAAAATGATCTTGAAGTTGTTCTTTTAGAAAGGGATACATTTGAAATGAAATCCCCAGTAAAGTCACCAAAAAATATTGGGTTTTAAAATGGTACTTTAACAAAACCACAGTCAGGGGACAACAAGTCCCTCCTCTTTATGGGAGAGGTTCCCTTATTGAAAGCAAGCAACAAAGCTTATATAAAAATGTACAACTTTCATCTTAAGGCTGGACTTATGACATCTTGAAATGCTTTTATACCAAAATAGATTATCAATAAAAAGGAATGGAAGAACTGAAGAAAGGAAAGATCATAATATAACAGTACTTTTAGGAAATATAGATAGCAGAGTATAACCCCATACATACTAAGAAAGAGTGATACAGAATAGAATCATTCACATTCACAACATAAGATATCATTCCATAGACACAAATTTCTAGAAATCATATCAATAAGAACACAAATTTTCTTATCACAGAAGATAAATGATCCACGAATTTCAGGTAAGCAAGAAGGGACAATGGAGGAAGATAGAGAAAAGGGGAAAATCCTTCTGTATTGATTTACTTTCGACTATAATTACACTTCAAAATTATCAGAGTCCAACATTTGCAATGAGCCAAGCTCTTACATTTATAGATGAAGTGAAAAGAGGAGAAGAAGAGAAGGAAGAAAATATGATCTAGAAGCTCAACCACCAACCATCAATGCCCCTGCAAATCCACCTACAATCTGTCAAATCTAGTTCTGCATGTCTTTGGCGTGCTGAAGAAGGAAGGATGGAAGATCAGATCAAATTTGATCTAGTTGAAGCATTCCAATCACATATTAATGGCACAAAAGATGTTTTCTAGATTTTCACCCAAATCAAGATATCAAGTCGGTTCTCCATGTTTGTTTGGCATGTTGGAGAAGGAAGGATGGAAGATCGGATCAAATCTGATCTATTTGAAGCAATTAGATCACGTATTAATGGTGTGAAATATGTTTTCTAGATTTCTAACCATCAAATCCTATTGAAAACAATATTTTATGCTTCCATGGCATAGAGGAGACCAAGACCTTTCCAACAGTATAAAATTTGTCGAATTTCGAGCACTGGAGTGAAAATTTATGCTCATTTGAATATTTGAATCGAATCTGTACATAAATGGTGAAAATTCAATTTTCACAAAATAGATCCACAGGCCCAAAATTGAAATTGCGCCGAACTGACAATATGGCGTAGTCCAAAAAAATTCCCCACAACGCTTCGTTTCCTTTATATTCGGCCTAAGTCCCTCCCATTGGCAGAGACGTTCTACCTGACCCAAGAGTGGCACATGGAGGGTTGGCGTACGTTTGGATTTGCCCCCCAAACTTTTCTTTTGAAAGAGTGTATATGGACCCACGTGTGGAGGCTTCTACAGACTCTAAGAATTTTCAACAACCGGCATCTGTCCCCTCTTGATTCTGACCACATGGTGAGTTTACACTTGTTTGGGGACCGCCTCATAGAATCTTTTAACCTTGAAGATATGTGCGAGCTTTGATGCGTGCGAAGCTTCCTTCATTTGCCTGTCTCGAGCTTGGAATTTTTAACAGTCCATTGTCCCATTTTCAAAACTGGGACACATGGATGGCTTGAAACTAGTTTAGGGTCTCTCTTTGGGCCATGCCTTTGAAGTTGTGCCGATGAGGCATGTGGAGAGTCTGCACTCACTTAGGATCCTACTTTGAACTTGGCCTTTGGAGGTGTGCCATTGGGACGCATGGAGGCTTCTTCCGGCTCTTTATACTTAGCCGATTCAAAGGTTGGCTTTTTCTTTTCAAATTCTGACCACGTGGAGGGCTTGCGCATGTTTGGGGTCTCCACATTTTTACACCATACCAAAAGTGCGCCGAAGAGACACATGGCACCTTTCATGGTCCTTCTATACTTAGCCGATTTGAGCCTTGATTGAACACTACCTTTCTCTTTTGAATTTTGATACGGGCTCAACATTTGACTTTATCCCTTGGCATGAGCGGGCTCGGTTCACTTTATCCTACTTTGAGGTTTTTAGATAGAAACAAAGCCAAAATTCCTAAAGTGTCCCGACAACCTGCCTCTCCACTTTGAATTTCGGTGCAGGCTCAACTTTTGACTTTATCCCTTGGCATGAGTGGGGCCATGGTTCACTTTATCACTTTACACCTTTTATGGAAACAAAGCCAAAATTCCTGAAGTGTCCCAACAACCCGCCTCTTTGCTTTGAATTTCGATGTGGGCTCAACATTTTACTTTATCCCTGGGCATGAGTAGGGCTGCAGTTCACTTTATCAATTTACACCTTTTATGGAAATAAAGCCAAAATTCCTAAAGTGTCCCGACAGCCCACCTCTCCGCTTTGACTTTTCAACGGATATTCAATACATGGCTTCAGCAGAGTTGCAACTCATTTTGTAACTTTACTCCTTTTGGCAATAAAGCCAAAATCTTCAAATTTCTCTGATGATCCGCCTTCCCGCCTTAGCTCGATTCAACCAATCAGGATCCTTCGCGGCCATGGAGCCAATTTGACACTTTTGCAAAAATAACAAAAAAAGATAAGTTCACAAAATAATCCACCACGCCACATCCAATTAGAGATGTCCATGTACTCGTGGATGTTGGGGCCAAAAATTGACAGGGAAGATACGCCCGTCATTCATGACTGTAGAAAAAACTATAGAGGAGGGGAAACTCCACCATTTACACCTGAATTTCAAATTAGTTCTCCATGTAAAGAGAAACTGCAAACAATACAAGGCTCGACACAATCCACAGCCAAAAAAGAAGGATTGACAATTTCATTCGAATGAAAGAAAACAATTTTCAAGCATCCAGACAGAAGAAAGAAATTTATCAAACCATGCTGAATGCAAGATTTTAAATTAACAGGGTGAGATTGTAAATGAGCACCAACTTCTTCAAAGCATGATTTTTTCTATCTCTCTAGACTTCTCAATCTACTCAAACATCTCTCAAAGGCACCAACTCAAAATTTTCGAAACTTGACTTGAAAAATGAGGGGGATTTTGAGGGTGACAACAAATGCATACTCATTTTATTAGGTGGCATGCGGCTCCTATCACACTCACTTTACATTCCATTCCATTCAAACTCACAACATACTGCATATATTGGTTACACATTATTCTTGCTTACTCATACTTGTATGTACACTTTGCTTAATATGTTAGACAGATATCTCGTATGTCATTATATTTTCTATATACACATGCATTTTCACTTGCCTTATAGTTGTGAATGCAAACTTTGCATAGATCTATTACACACAGTATGGATGTTTGGCATTGTACCTCTTATCAGTCCTACAATGGCTCCTGGGGGTATCTACTTTTGTACACACTACAGGTGCTATTGTTTCAATTTATACTACTTATTACTCATACTGGCACACTACCTTCAATTAGATCATACACATCTTAACATAATGTTTATCTTCATAACATGCTAATGCGTGCTTTATGTGTAAAATTTGTCTTGTAGGAACTATTTTCCGCCATTGTTGTCTATTACTCTTTACTTGTCATTTTTTTCCCATTGTTTGTGGGTTATACCCTTTGTCTCATGTGCACATTGTATGCTTTTGGCCGCTTCAGCCCCGATTGTTTTATGATATTGTGAGTGATGTCCCATCTTTGTAATCTAATTTTCACATTCTAATTTTTCTTATTTCTTGTTAGATTACACATTGTTGTATATCTACGTATTTATCTTATTTGCACTAACACATATTTTTAGCAACTTTTTTTGCATGTGCCTTGGCTTCTACCAAGCACATTCCCTCCCCCTGGAGGCCATCAGTTTCAAATCAGCATCTAGTACTCTCCTTTGGGCCGCATACTCTTAGCGACACCACATGGACCCCAAACGAGGGGGGTATACATTAGGTGAATCAGTCACCTCATACAATAGTTCACAGTTACAGTACAACACAGTTCAACATAGAAACATAACAATATACAATAATAGAAAGGTCTCATAATCTGAATAGGTTCCTTATCAAAGTACAGACGCAAGCACCTAGATACAGACATGAGTGAGTGGGCACTCCTAACCCTTTTGAGGGTGCCTATGACAAGGGGGCCTAGTTACATAATTTTTCTCAAATCAACATAGTTTGCAGCAGTTTACACAACAATTTTCAAAAAATAGGCATAGTTCTCCAAAAATCATCATGCATGTTATCTCCTTTTTCTATTCGTGTTGGATCGAACTTGAAAAAGATAGGATCACACCATTTGTAGTGGTATATAGATTTTGGGAAGTAGTCAAAGGTTGGAGAATAACACTATACCTTTCTCCCTACACTTATTCTACCATGGCATGAGATCGCCCAAAAAAACTTGCACTTAGTGTGATATCACCTGAAAACTTAGTCTTGGTGTGAGATCACACAAAAAAATCATTCTTCTACAGTATTTTCAAGATCCTTTCTATCCTTTTCACTCATCATGGATCAGGTGCACATGTTCCTTTTCACATTTTTACATACTTTTCACAAACTTTTTACACGTTTGGATCGAATTTTTCATATACACTTATTTGACCACTATTTTTCTCCTCGCTTTTGCAGGTTTGTCCTTATGGGAAGAAGCAATCACATCATCAAGAATCAAGTGACATCGACAACAGATACAACACAACATATAGACATACACTTTTCACCCCTAGGGTCACTTTCTCTTCTCTAGCTTCGCACAATTTTTTGGGTTTTTTACAACATTTCCCTCCTCTTGTTTGTTAGTTTTCCAATTTGGAAAAGTCCAGGAATAATTAAGAAATTAGCTAAGTATGTTATCCCTTCTATTGCACTTAGGGTTTCAAAATTTAATTGCTTATGTCTTAGGTCAAATCTGTACGTTATTGCATTATCATTGTGTTGTGACTCTGTAATTAGGATTTCAAAAATTTCAATATTTGTTAAATAAGTTGATATCCCCATCATTGAAAGTAGGGTTTAATTTTTATAGATGATTTTGACTAGATAAACAAAACCTAAAAGAAGATACCCTGACTTAAATGTAGAGATATTTCCAAAAATGTAAAATTTTAAAATAAACTCCAAAATTTGTGGCCTCAGGAGTGAATTTTTAGAAAACACTAATATTATAATAAATTCCACAAAAAGAATCCAAATATTATGAAATGTGGAGGATCGATATATTCTCTGATTTAAAAACTCTAGTCAAACAATTTCTTAAAAATTCATAATTGTTCGCAAGATATGGATGAATTTTTTTTTTAGGGGTTTTTGACTTAATTTTAGTCGAGATTGCAGCTCTAATATCATTTACAATGAAATTACATATATATATATATATATATATATATATATATATATATATATATATATATATATCTGAATATCAACAACACTATATCACCAAAGAACACCAAAATATAGAGAAATGATCACAATATGCAAGTGGAATGACTTAGCCACTTCAGGGAGGCAACCTCCAAACCATACAATAAGAATCAAGTGCTCAATATGATGATAATATCCTATTCTCTAACTCATATATATATATATATATATATATATATATATATATATATCCTACTATACTATCCAAAGCATTAAGCCCGACCCACTAAGCATATGAAAGCATACATAAACATTATATGACATGATAAGATATTACGTTAGCCACAGGTTGGCTATCCATATCCTGATATATAACCTAGTGTTAAGGGCGTAACAATTATAAGTTATATTCCTTTTATTAATATGTGGTATTGTATACCCTATTTTGTTTCTTCTCTATTTTAGGTCCATGTAATGATATATATCTCCTTTTTTGGTCTATACAAAGGTTAGGGTCCTTCAAAAGCCCTCATTTTACCTATATAAAAAATAAGTTATGATATTGATGCAGCCTAGAATTCACCAGTAAAAGCCCAAACGCGTTGGCACATCACTCAGCCTAGACTGAACATTCACCCGAAGCACGCAAAGGTACCAAGCCCCTCTTTAGGGTTGCTATTGCATGATCTTAGCATGATGAAGACTTAAAGCATTCATATATATGACTAATATATCATTCTACAGTGCATGTTCGGATCTAGATCTAGAGAATCACAGACTTAAAAGATAACCATGATGAAATCAAGAATGCAACATTGAACTATAACCATGATAAAACCTTGATGTTAGGGAAAAATCACAGCACCCCTGGACGCACATCAGGCTTCTAGGTTGATGTTCAGGCATCCAGTGTGATTGCACAACATGGAAACCTCTCTCCAAGCGTGGGACTTGTGAAACCGAGAGAGGAATCTCCAGATTAGAGGCTGGTTCCTCAAACTCCTCTGATTTAGATCTATATTTTGCAAAACTACAGAGGTTTAGATCCTAATCCTATTCTAACTTGCAAGGAGACAGGGGCAGAAGTGTAAAAATTGAAACTAACTAAAGATGGTGATGCACCAAAAGGAGAATGTTGGACATCTATCAAAACTGCCATGGGACAAAGAGAGGTGAGCAATGGGAAGGATGGATAGATGCATCACAGGCCCAAGGATAGATTTCACACAGAAAATGTCCCAAAACTCCATGAACACAGCTCCAGACCTGCAATGAACATTCAAACATGCACAAATACCTGCAATGAAGAGAGGCAAGAAGAGAACAAGCAAAAATGAGGAAGGATGGACAGATGCATCACAAAACACGTTTTGTTGCTCCAGAAGTTTGCACAGAACATCATTCCATTAGTAAAAGGAAAAAACGCCATTACAGAGCAAGGGAGGAGGTTCAAACTCCATTTTCAACCCTAGAGAAGAAAAGAAGGGAGAGCAGAGCAGAAAGAATGAACAACCTCCTTTCAAAATGAGCCAAATCTGGCTTTTACATTGCAGGGGTCAAGCCCAGGGGACAAAAACGTAGGAAAACGCACAAGCCCATTCCTCATGACTACAGGTGCATTAAATTGGCATGGGGGACCTTACAAACCCATACCCTGTTACCTTGACCGGATTACAGGAGAATGCGACCCATTCTGCATTAAATCTGGTCGCTGGAATGTCATTTCTGGCCATGAACACACATCAGAGCCGTTTCTCAATTTTCTCTCTTCAGACTGCACCAAAACTCGAGATTGATCCCAGAATCATTTAGATAATTTCACCATCTTTCCGTTGATATAAATAACATGCAAATCCGAGCTCTGGATCGAAAGTTATGGTGATCTGAAGAATTAGGGCACGAAACAAACGAAAACGGATTTTGAAATATTTTCCGCGCTCTACCACCTGGATGACACGTGGCAGGCTCTGATTGGATGAGCAATTCTCTCTCCTCCATCTTTCGTGGGCTTTCCTTTGAAATTTCCTTGTGGGGCCCTTTACTGGGACACGTGGCACTATCCCATTGGTTCAGGCTGACCCTTTAAAACTTGCCCTTTGACTTTTGACTTTTCTCCTTGAGACACGTGGCATGATCTGGTTGGTTCTTGGCCCTGCCAGCTCTTTCGCGCCCTTCGCATCTTTTCATCCCGGATGTCCCAAATGCTTAGTGCTCCTTGTGCTGATTTCGCGCGAACCGGCCGGTTCGCGTCCATTTGTCCCAAATGTCCCACTTTGCTTTGGACTGCCTCGACCTTTTTCGCCCGGTTCGACTGGTTTGCGTACTCACAGCCCGCTTGTCCCATTGTGTTTCGGACTGTTTGTGCTTATTTTGGCCGGTTCGCGCCTTTTTTTCCCAGATGTCCCAATTGCTCCTAGGACTAGGACTTAGCCGATTTTCACCATTTTTTCTGGATCAACCTTCTTGCCTTCTGCAACCTTTTCCCCATTTTCTCAAAGTTTGTCCTTTAGGGGAGAAGCAATCACATCATCAAGAATCAAGTGACATCGACAACAGATACAACACAACATATAGACATACACTTTTCACCCCTAGGGTCACTTTCTCTTCTCTAAGCTTCGCACAATTTTTTGGGTTTTTACAACATTTTCCCTCCTCTGGTTGTTAGTTTTCCAATTTGGAAAGTCCAGAATAATTAGAAATAGTCTAAGTATGTTATCCCCTTCTATTGCACTTAGGGTTTCAAAATTAATTGCTTATGTCTTAGGTCAATCTGTACGTTATTTTGCATTATCATTGTGTTTTGCTTCTGTAATTAGGATTTCAAAACTTTCAAATAATTGTTAATCAGTTTGGTATCCCCCTCATTGAAAGTAGGGTTTAAATTTTTTATAGATGAGTGTGATAATAAACAAAACCTAAAAGAAGATACCTGACTTAAATTGAGATATTTCCAAAAAGGTAAAATTTTAAAATAAACTCCAAAATTGTGGCCTCAGGGTGATTTTTAGAAAACACTAATATTATAATAGCACAAAAAGAATCCAAATATTAGAAAATGTGGAGGATCGTATATCTCTTCTCTCGATTTTAAAAACGCTGTCAACAATTTCTTAAAAATTCATAATTGTTGTCGCAGATATGGATGAATTTTTTTTGTAGGGTTTTTGACTTAATTTTAGTCGCGATGGCAGCTCTATATCATTTACAACCCTGAAATCTACATATCTATATATATATATATTTATATATCTTATATATATATATCGAATATCAACCAATATATCACCAAGAACACAAAATATAGAGCCATGAATCACAAATATGCAGTGGAATGACTTAGCCACTCAGGGAGGCAACCTCCACACCATACCTAAGATCAAGTGCTCAATAGATGATAATATCCTATTCTCTAACTCATATAATATATTATATATATATATATATATATCTATTCCTCTATACTTCCAAGCATAAGTTAAGAAGCCCGCCCACTAGCATATGAAACATACATAACATTATATGACATGATAAGATATTACGTTAGCACAGTTTGCTATCCATATCCTGATATATAACCTAGTGTTAAGAAGGCGTAACAATTATAAGTTTATTCTTTTTACTATGTGGTATTGTATACCCTTTTTGTTTCTTCTCTATTTTAGGTCCATGTATGATATTATCTTCCTCCTTTTTTTGGTCTATACAAGGTTAGGTCCTTCAAAAGCCCCTTTTCCTATATAAAAAATAGTGTATGATTTGATGCAGCTAGAATCACCAGTAACAGCCCAACGCTTTGGCACATCCCTCATCCTAGACTGAACAGTCCCCGAAGGCACTCAAAGGTACCAAAGCCCCTCTTTGGGTTCTATTGCATATCTTAGCATGATGAAAGACTTAAATCCTTCATTATATGACTAATATATCATTCTACGTGCATGTTCGGTCTAGATTCTAGAGAATCACAGACTTAAAAAGAAACCATGATGAACTCAAGAATGCAAACATTGAAACTATAACCATGATAAACCTTTATGTTAGGGAAAATCAGACAGCACCCCTGAGACGCACATCAGGCTTCTAGGTTTCTGTTCATGCATCCAGTGTATTGCACCACATGAAACCTCTCTCCAGCGTGGGACTTGTAACCGAGAGAGGAAGCTCCAGATAGAGCTGGTTCCTCAAACTTCCTCTGATTAGATCTATATTTTTTGGCAAAACTACAGAGGGTTTAAGATCCTATCCTATTCTAACTTCAGGAGACAGGGGCAAAGTGTAAATGACACTCACTAAAGATGGATGAGGCACCAAAAGGAGAATGCTTGGAACATCTATCAAAACTGCCCATGGGACAAAGAGCGTGAGCAAATGGGAAATGATGGAATAGATGGCTCACAGTCCCAAGGGGGGAAGAGGGTGGGAGGGGAAGTTGGGGGGTGGTTTGGATCGATTTCACACCAAATGTCCCAAACCCAGACACCATAGCTCCAGACCTGCAATGAAACATTCATCAAACATGGCACAATACCTGCAATGAAGAGAGGGCACGAAAGAACAAGCAAAAATGAGGAAGGAATGGACCTATGCAATCACAAAACAACGTTTGTTTCTCCAAGGCAGAAGTTTGCACAGAACATCATTCCATAGTAAAAGGAACAACGCCATTACAGCGCAGGGAGGAGGTTCCAAACTCCATTTTCAACCTCGAAGAAAAAAGAATGGAAGCAGAGCAGAAAGAAGAACAACCTCCTTCAAAATGAGCCAAATGCCGGGCTTTTACAATTGCAGGGTTCAATCCCCGGTGACAAACGTAGGAAAACCACAAGCCCATTCTCATGACTACAGGTGCATTAAATTGGCATGGGGACCTTACAAACCCATACCCTGTTACCTCTTGACCTGGGATACAGGAGAATCGACCCATTCTGCATTAAATCTGGTCGCTGGAAATGTCCGTTTCTGGCCATGAACACAATCATAAGCCGTTTCTCATTTTCTCTCTTCAGACTGCACCAAACTCGAGATTGATCCAGAATCATTTAGATAATTTCACCATCTTTCCGTTGATATAAATAACATGCCAAATCCGAGCTCTGGATCGAAAGTTATGTGATCTGAAGATTAGGGCACAAACAAACGAAAACGGATTTTGACATATTTTCGCGCTCTAACATACCGACCCAAACCCACCTGGATGACCAACGTGGCAGCTCTGATTGGAGTGAGCAATTCTCTCTTCCTCCATCTTTCGTGGGCTTTCCTTTGAAATTTTCCCTTGTGGGTCCCTTTACTGGGACACGTGCACTATCACCCATTGGTTCAGGCTGACCCTTTAAACTTGCCCTTTGACTTTGACTTTTCTCTATGAGACACTGCATTATCTGGTTGGTTTCTCGGCCTCGCTGCTCTTCCTCACTGCCCTCGCAATCTTTCATGCCCGATGTCCCAAATGCTATTGCTCCTTGTGCTGATTTTCCGCGCGAAACCGGCCGGTTCGCGTCCATTTGTCCCAAATGTTCCCCACTTTGCTTTGGACTGGCTCGACCTTTTCGCCCCGGTTGCGACTGGTTTTCTCTCACAAACAGCCCGCTTTTCCCATTGTGTTTCGGACTGTTTGTGCTTATTTTGGCCGGTTCGGCCTTTTTTCCCAGATGTCCCAATTGCTCCTAGACTAGGACTTAGCCGATTTTCACCATTTTTTCTGGATCAACCTTCTTGCCTTCTGACAACCTTTTCCCGCATTTTCTCAGAGCTTGCTCCTAACTACCTGGACAGGAGAGTTAGAAAAATATCTGAGAGAACCTCAGAAACGTGATGTTTGCTCTGAATCAATCAATGTGCCTGGGACTTGAATATTCTGATGCATGTTATCAAAATTTCCCAGGGGGGTGAAATTTTGACAACAGTTTGGCGACTCAGTGGGGTTCATCTACCTACTAGATGAAAAGACCAGTAGCCTGAAGCAATCCATTGGCATGGAGTCATAAGCAAGCCTGAAAACTGATCTGAACTTGAAAATCTCCCCTCTGAGCCACTTGGAAACCACCGGGCATGGAGTTGTTCTCACCAAAACCACTGAAATGAACTGTGCCAGAGCAAAACCAGCAACACCATAAACTATGTACAGAACTGAAAATCATTACATTGCCCCAAATTGGAACATGCAGAGTGCACACGAGCACTTCTTCTACTGAAAGCAAATCTACCTACTCCTACTCTAGCTGGAAGCAAAGGCAAGCTAAACAAACCCTGCAACTGGTTGTGAGAAATAGCTTCCTTTCTTCAAAATTGGCAGCCATGCAATTGATTTGGCACTGATCATGGCTGTTTGGATGGATGGAAAATCAACAAGAAGCTGGTCTTCTATCCAAATCATCAAGGTATCAACTGAAAAATCCAATACCTCTTTTAGTTGCTCTGCATTTGGATTGGAGAGGTATGGCAGCTGATCCTTGGTACTTTGTAAGCTCATCCTCATGCTCAAAAGCAAGCATGACTGGTTGTGGCTTCTCCTTTTGGCTCCAATGAAGCCAAATACCTGATTGGGCAAGGTATGGTCCTTTGAGTATGCCCATTGCTTTGATTTTCAACTCCAAGAATGGAGTCTTCTTGTAGACCCTCTTGAATGGATGATGTGGAAGAAATGGTGAAATTCTTCTGTCCTTTCTCTTCCTCCAATGAAGAACAGAGAAGATTAGAATCTTCCAATTTTGATTCCAAAGGGCTGCTATAAGATGCAGGCTGCTGTAAATGAAAGTTCTCCTTCATGGCAGCAGGCTCTTGTGTTTGGAATGTGGATGATGAAAGAGAGAATGGTGAAAACTCAACCGACTCTTCTCCATCAAAACAATCCTCCAAATCTGACAGGTAAACTGCATCATTGTTGTCCCGCTGTTCGTGTTCAACTTCCTCCATGGTGTCCTCTTGATCTGCAACTTGACCACCATGGTTTCCTTCACTCTCCAATATTGAGTTTGAGAGATCAAACTCCTTTTCAGTAATAGAACTTGAGAGAGATGAAGTGGAAAGAAGAACTGAAGGTTCTTCTGTAGCCTGCTTTGTGCTCAAAGCCCTTGGATCTGCACTTTTCTCCTCCACAGCTAGAATGTGCTCCTCTTCTTTTGGATTTGGAGCAGCTTCTCCTTCCTCCAATGTTTGAAGAGAATCTCGCTCTTGATTGAACTCCTCCTCCAGCATGAAGTTTTTCAAGTCAAACTCTTCAATTTGTTGCTCTAGAGGACTAGTTGGGACTGCAAGATCTTCTTCTCCAACAAAATCAGTCCTCACCACCATTTGTTCAACCTCAGCCTCTTCTGTAGGCTTAACCATCAAGGGGATATTTGTCATCCCAAATCTAAGAGCCCAACTCTTCAGACTGTCTGTCACTTCTTTTCTTTTTGGCTCTTCCTCTTGTTGTCCTTGATGACTGATTTTTTCAATTTCTTCTTTCCCACATGGAATTGGGGATGCAAGAGGAGGGATAGGTTGAAACTCAACTGATTTGAAAATTTTGTGTGGTGGTGGAGGCGGTGAAACCTCTTGTTTCTTTGGAGGAGGGGGTATTTCTGTTAGCTCTTGTGGAGGGGATGACTGTTTGGAAGGGAAAATGAAAGAAGAATTGAGATGGGGTGGAAGACTAGGGGATGGAGGGATGGATTCAACACATGGGACAGCAGATGTGGAGTTTAAATGAGATGGTGCTGCTTGAGTAATGGAAAGAGAAAAACCAGATGATGGTGTAGAACTTACCCATTGACAAGGTTGTTCAACAACAAGTCTGTAGGCCTCTATCTCTGCTGTCCATTGTGCAAGTTGGGGCAGCATCTTTATCATGAAGTCCAGCTTCTCCTGAGGGCTGTAGTGCCTTGGAAAAGGTCCCACCCATGGACAGGGTGCTCCATAACCGATTCCAAAAGCTTTCATTTGTGCTTGAGCCCTGGACTGCACCATCCCCACCTCCATCTTTTGGATTTTCTCCAATAGACCAGCATCTTGGATCTGATGGTCTTCATTGTATGCATACTCTTGCTCTTGGGAAGCTTCATTGTGAAACTGACTTTGGCACTGCTGTTCATATGAGTATGCATGCTGATCTGGAGGATTTGTAAAACATCTTGGAAGTGGAAAATACTGCTGTTGTTGTAAATGTGAGTTCCATGATGGAAATGAAGTCATGGTTGCACAACTTCATGGAATGGAAAAGAATGAAAGGGATGGAAAGAAGGATGAATGAAAAATGGATGGAAATGAATGGAAAGGAAGGTCTGCAACTTCAGAGATGGTTGTTGACTAGATGGAGTCGCCAGATGTGTTTGCAAGTGCCTCCAAAGGATGAAATCTTCACAGGAACACATCAACCTGTAAAAGATGAAGTGAAAGACCTCTAAGGTCCCACCGGGCGTGCCAAAACTGTTAGGGCAAAATCACAGCACCCCTGGATGTACATCAGGCTTCTAGGTTGATGTTCAGGCATCCAGTGTGATTGCACAACATGGAAACCTCTCTCCAAGCGTGGGACTTGTGAAACCGAGAGAGGAATCTCCAGATTAGAGGCTGGTTCCTCAAACTCCTCTGATTTAGATCTATATTTTGCAAAATTACAGAGGTTTAGATCCTAATCCTATTCTAACTTGCAAGGAGACAGGGGCAGAAGTGTAAAAATTGAAACTAACTAAAGATGGTGATGCACCAAAAGGAGAATGTTGGACATCTATCAAAACTGCCATGGGACAAAGAGAGGTGAGCAATGGGAAGGATGGATAGATGCATCACAGGCCCAAGGATAGATTTCACACAGAAAATGTCCCAAAACTCCATGAACACAGCTCCAGACCTACAATGAACATTCAAACATGCACAAATACCTGCAATGAAGAGAGGCAAGAAGAGAACAAGCAAAAACGAGGAAGGATGGACAGATGCATCACAAAACACGTTTTGTTGCTCCAGAAGTTTGCACAGAACATCATTCCATTAGTAAAAGGCAAAAACACCATTACAGAGGAAGGGAGGAGGTTTCGAACTCCATTTTCAACCCTAGAGAAGAAAAGAAGGGAGAGCAGAGTAGAAAGAATGAACAACCTCTTTTCAAAATGAGCCAAATCTGGCTTTTACATTGCATGGGTCAAGCCCAGGGGACAAAAATGTAGGAACACGCGCAAGCCCATTCCTCATGACTACAGGTGCATTAAATTGGCATGGGGGACCTTACAAACCCATACCCTGTTACCTTGACCGGATTACAGGAGAATGCGACCCATTCTGCATTAAATCTGGTCGCTGGAATGTCATTTCTGGCCATGAACACGCATCAGAGCCGTTTCTCAATTTTCTCTCTTCAGACTACACCAAAACTCGAGATTGATCCCAGAATCGTTTAGAGAATTTCACCAGCTTTCCGTTGATATAAATAACGTGCAAATCCGAGCTCTGGATCGAAAGTTATGGTGATCTGAAGAATTAGGGCACGAAACAGACGAAAACGGATTTTGAAATATTTTCCGCGCTCTGCCACCTGGATGACACATGGCAGGCTCTGATTGGACGAGAAATTCTCTCTCCTCCATCTTTCGTGGGCTTTCCTTTGAAATTTCCTTGTGGGGCCCTTTACTGGGACACGTGGCACTATCCCATTGGTTCGGGCTGACCCTTTAAAACTTACCCTTTGACTTTTGACTTTTCTCCTTGAGACACGTGGCATGATCTGGTTGGTTCTCGGCCCTGCCGGCTCTTTCGCGCCCTTCGCGTCTTTTCATCCCGGATGTCCCAAATGCTTAGTGCTCCTTGTGCTGATTTCGCGCGAACCGGCCGGTTCGCGTCCATTTGTCCCAAATGTCCCACTTTGCTTTGGACTGCCTCGACCTTTTTCACCTGGTTCGGCCGGTTCGCGTACTCGCGACCCACTTGTCCCATTGTGTTTCAGACTGTTTGTGCTTATTTCACCCGGTTTGGCCGGTTCACGCCTTTTTTTCCCAGATGTCCCAATTGCTCCTAGGACTAGGACTTAGCCGATTTTCACCATTTTTTATGGATCAATCTTCTTGCCTTCTGCAACCTTTTCCCGCATTTTCTCAGAGCTTGCTCCTAACTACCTGGACAGGAGAGTTAGAAAAATATCTGAGAGAACCTCAGAAACATGATGTTTGCTCTGAATCAATCAATGTGCCTGGGACTTGAATATTCTTATGCATGTTATCAAAATTACCCAGGGGGGGGTGAAATTTTGACAACACTTGATTCAGCCCATAATCTCCATTATATTAAATTTAGTAATACACATAAGATTCCTTACAATAACAGTAGTATACGCTCATGCGCATATCAAATTTTATAGCATAATCTCACTATAACACAGTTCTCACACCTCTCTCCTAAGCTACACGGCTCACTACATATTTATAAGGGTGGGGACTTTCCCTTCACCACTTATCTAACCCCAAAATAGGTCGCATGCTATTATTAGCCACGTGTCATTACAAAAATATCCACACATACAAGTGCACTAACAATAGACTGCTTTTAGTTAACTGTCAGTAGTAGATCTATTCTCAGCCTATATTCGTGAAAAGCGCTTCCTAGCCGATCATCCAAAAATAGCCCAAGGCATGTCGCACAAGTCTCAAATTGATTTGTGTGCTCCACACACTATTTCCAAAAATAGATCCTCATCATGAAAATAGCTAAGTCTCAAATCTATCTCGCTTCTTCATGTGCTATCCTTTCCTATCCTCTCGCGCTTTTGAATGTGCTTTGCTTCTATTACATGTTCCTTTTGTATGTTTTTTCGCTAATTGCCATATTTTGTCTGATCAACAGATATGATGTTAGAACTTTGAATTACTAATTAATATAAAGAAAAATGACATATTAATCTATATTTTAAAATTTCCACCAAATGAAACTTCAGCCTATATTAATAATTTTAATGTCACATACAACATTGAACTAGTATAGAATTTAGTACAACTTGAAATATCAATATAGATTTACAAAAAATAAATTAAAAAGCCGTTAAACGACACTTCAACCCTATACAAATAGTTGTGAAGTCAATTAATATTAGCAAAAGACAACTCAACTTATAATAATAATTATAATGTTGTCTACAACATGGAATTATTAAATACTTTTAAAAAACATAATTTCAACCTATGTTTTTGAAAATAAAAAATGAAACCTTCATCCTATATTTCTAGTTTTTGATGTTAATAAAAAATTCTCAACTATTTTCAAGATATGATGGAAACAAAAAAACTAGGATTTTTGACCTAATTTTAGGCCAAGATTAAAGATTGATACCACTTGTATTTAAATTACATTATATAGATCTTAATATTAGTAGAAAATATATAGCCAAAGAACATCTAAATATAGAGAAATGATCTCAATATGAAAGTGGAATGACTTATCCACTTCGTGGGGTCAACAAACCATATAATAAGACTAAAGTGTTGAATATGATGATAATATCCTACTCACTAACTCCTATATATACCCTACTATACTATCCAAAGCCCTAAGCCCGGCCCACTAAGCATATGAAAGCACACATAAACATGATATGACATGATAAGAGATTATGTTAGCCATAATTCGGCTACCCTTATCCCAATATATGACCTAGTGTTAAGGGCGTAGAAGTTATAAGTTTATTTCTTTTATTAATATGTGGTATTGTATACCCTTTTTTTTCTTTTTTAGGTCTGTGTAATGTTGTATCTCTCCATTTTTGGTCTATACAAATGTTACGGCCCTTCTAAAACCATTCTTTTACGTATATGAAAAAAAGAAGCTATGATATGACATATTACTTTGAATTAATTATTAATATAATGAAAAATGACCTATTAACCTATAAAATTAAAAATACCACCAAATTTCACTTCAACCTATATTATTAACTAGCAATCGTACATGAAATGTACTATGTGAACGCCAAAAGGGATATAGTGAAGGAGTGAAATTGGATGAAGAGGAACAAAGGGAAAGGAAGATGGGTGTAGAAAATGATGTCTGAGGTTGGATAAGTGCATGGGAAAGGAAGGAGGAATTGAGGAGCTAATGTGAAAATATACCCTAATCTAAGAACATGGCATGTTTGTTAATCTTAAGGAGAAAAACCCGAGCTGTGAAAGATGACGATGAAAGTGTAGAGGGAGATATCTCAAGATGCAAGTAACAAATGGTAAATGTCGATAAGGAGAATACTTGTTAGAATTTGCAGCTCCTAAATTTATTAGGTAGTCAGGAACAATGTAAATGTAATATGAATTTGAAAGCATGTTTTATAGGACACGTTAGGTGGAGGAAGACATGGAGTGTACTTAAAATTCCTAGGTAAGGGATATCATTCAAAACTTAGAGTGGTGTTTTTGTCTAACTATCGGGTTAATGATTAGGGTAGTGCAGTATTCACGCAAGTGCAATTTACATCTAAATGAGATAAATAAAAAAGGGGTAAATCCAACATGTACCGAACATCAAAACTTGACCACAATGACTATTTGTGGAAAAACGAGGGGAAAATATCTACCAATAGAAAAACATTGATGAAGTTGAAGGATTGTAGGCAAAGGGGGAACTCATGAGGAAGAAGTCGAATGTGGGAGGAGATTTTCTAAGTTGGGAATTTTACTGGAGAGAACATATACAATTTTTTTATCTCCAACAAGTCACGTATGGACCATATTTTTCTTACCATTGCAACGTTATTTATTTAAGACAATGTTCGTTGAATATATATATATATTCTTCAGAGAAATAACAAAAAACATTGTATAGGAGATACATTGAGTGAGAACCTTATGGGGGCAACAACATGAAGTGAAGATGCCATCTCAAAAGACTTCCAAAAAAAGGGACCAAATGGTCTTGGAAATGGCAAAAAATAAGAAGTTGGAGATTTTATAATATCTTTTAAAACCATTCAATCAAAGTTTTAGAATTTCATTCAAATCACTTGTTACATGTACCATGTATTTGAAATAGAAAAATAAATTCCAAATCCATTTCGAAGGTAAACAAATATAAAAACTAAAAACTCTCCATACTTATATATTATAGTAGGTTTACCACACGAACAACCCAAATCGTGTCATGCATCAACAACACACCATGACAAATTACGATTGTTCACTAAATGATAACACATGAGAGCTAACCGAGATACATCCCATTTGGTAAGACGTATTGGCATAGTAATAATAAAATTTCTGCAAAAACATGTTCGCATTATAAGTATGCAAAGATCAAAAAATTGTTAATCCCTCAGGTCATCGCTTATGGTTTTCCTATTTTCAAGTAGTAAATGCACATGGGTTGTGTAATGAAGATGCCAAAAGGGATGCATTTAAGAATTTAAACTATAAGGGCTCGTAAATGTTTAAGAGAGCAACACAATTTGGCACCAGTAAGAGCAAGATGGCTATTTTGCACTTGGCGCAGAAGTAAGTGCACATTCGATAATAACAATGAGATATAAATATATTATTTAAGGCATGATTTGACGGTTCAATATCAACGGTTAGAGATGTTCCTGATATATGAAGTGTTGAAGAACAATATCCAAAGAGAGTTTTAACCTAGGGGACAAAGGACTTGTAGTTGAGGAGGTAGATGGACAAGAGATGTCATTCATCCATATGAACAATGCAAAGAATTTATAGGGGATGAAAAATGAAAAGTCATACCATGATAACACATAAGCACATCATTTTAATTGTAACCATTGTTTACAAAATTTTAATTGTAACCATTGTTTAAAAAATATTTACAAAATAAAAAAGAATATATGTTTTATACACAAGCAATCTTAATTTGGTTGTTAGAACAAAAAAATCAAGAATTTGTAGACATGCTTCAATGCACGTGTTGCAACAATGATGTTTTAAAAGTTGGTTGTACATCTAAAAAATTATAAATCACAAGCTTCTTCAAAATATGTATTTTCCTTTTGCATGCAGAGTGGAGCGTTCAACATGGTAAATGCACAACCTGAGGTAATTGTTTTTCATTGAAGACACAAATATTAATGTATTGAAGAGTTTTCTATTCTCCTTTAAATTACATATATAATGCCAAATCTTTCAATGTAGTTTTATAAGCTGGACCATTTTTTTGCGAGTGGAGTCTAAAATATCTACTTAGATAACAAAAGAAACAATTTCCCTTCAAAAATTTCCACCATATCTAAAAGTACATCTTTTCTGAACAATAATTTACTACATAACCCAAGTCATTTTTTCCTAAAATGTGAATGATTTTAAAGTAAAGGCTTTTTGGTTTTTATTAAAATCATAAGCACTAATATCAACACTTTGAAAAGTATTTATCTTAGAAATAAGTACAATGAATGCAACACCTTGTACTCAAATCTTTTGTTTTTCATGTAACATGATTTAGATGGTTCTATCTTCATATTGAAGACTAAATTCATGACATGTGAATAAAATTGTAGTTTCTATAATTAACCTCTACCTAGAATTACAAAAGTAGATTTGCAAGTGAATATATCAAGATAAATGAATGGATACAAATATGGACGGTGCAATATAATACATTGATATTTGTTGAATCTAATAAATAGAGGTATAGATAAGTGTAGCATGGATGCCATATCCCAAGCATACCATGACATTAAGGATTTAGTATTTATAAGCATTCGTATATTGGAATCTCATCAATATGCAATTAAAAAGTATTATTATATAACACAATATGCTCAAGTCTATAAGAACATGATACAAAATTAAATTTGATCTTTTTAAACTCATCATATAACTTTTACAATGGGTCTGAAACTAGATCTTCGGATTCCTCCTACCATGTAATCTGCACTAATGATATCAAACACAAGATGCAATTTTTCATACCATGAATCATGTGATAAGCACAAATGTCTTACAATGGACTCGTTACATGTATATAAAAACACCAACCATGACAATTAGGGTTTTTTTGCATTGCATGGAAAGGAAAACCAGGAACATCAACCATGAAAATCAAGAAACTTTTGCATTTTCATAAAAAGAAAATCCAAGAACACCAACCCACTTCAATGAAATATCAAGATTAATATGATACTACAAGGTGATCTTCATTAAAGTACAAGAGTGAAGAAAATAGTTTGGGTTCAAGTCAGAAATATAGACCTAAATTCTGAATTGATTTGTGTTTCAATAATACATTTGATTTGAACATTTCCACGAGTGATATTTTAATTTGCTGATTGGTTTGTTGCTACACAAAAATTGCTAGATTTTCCTGACTTCACCTTATAAGCGGGCACTGAAAATACAGTGAGATGAACAGGAGAGATAGTTGATTGTGGAATCAAAGCCAATTGACCTTATTTCACAACTAACAACTCTTGTTATGAACATTCTTACCAATAATTATCTTTCCACATGGGCACAAAGAACCCAAATTTTTTTTTTAAGTCACATCTTGATCAATATCTTTCATACAACATGAATTAAATTTCTACTTATTTCAGGGCCTTTTTGCATACCCACTTTTATAAAGACACAATTAGGAAACAACTTTCAATCTTTGATATAACTCTGGATAACCAGGATTAAAATGGAAGCCTTGTCCTATTGCCACATGAGCTTTATTCAATAGACTCTGCCATGAAGATAATGATTAATTTATAATTACAAGGGATAGTATACATCGAGGAATTTCTTCTAAGAAATTTACTATATGAGTTGTTGATGCTTTGTTTTAGTGTCAGATGCATAGAATATCTCGGGTCCCATTCACCAAACTGCAGACAATGCCTTTCTCCCCAATGACTACCTCCTCCAGAACAACATCCTTGGAAATCCTCTTTCGAATGTATGCTTAACAATCAGCAGAGCAGGATAGGTAGCATGTTAGCAATGTAAATCATTTTGTACATGCACAAAGAAAGACTACACTATACACTCCTCATCATGCACCTTCCTCTGGCCATCACCCATTTCTATAGCCTCATGTCGTGTCGGTTCTTAAACTATCACTTCCTGTGTACCATAAAATTTTAAAACAACCACGAAGGCATTTTCGACCAAAACTAATGAAAATAGAACAAATGTTAGGGGAAAAAATGAGATATACCCAAAATAGAAAAATGAAACCCTTGTTGTACATCTTAGCCTCTCTATTTCACATATATCATTGTCTAGTGAATGATACATAGAAACCCTACCATCGAATACCCAAAATGGAGTTTCCCAAACCCACATAATAATGACCTTAACATTTAGCAAAAAATAACGAAGTTGGGGTATTTTAAGCATACTCGGAAGTGAAAGAAATTAATTTCGGTAATTGAAATACCTTTATTCACATGATTCTTTTACAATTTTTGGAAATTTATTTACCCTAAACAAAATGGAGAAGAAATTTTTCCTTACCTGTAACAATAAAAAAGTTTCATACTCACTTTTTTAGAAATTTCACTGATCTGCAGCCACCGCTAAACCATTGTCCACCACTCTATTGCTATTTCCATGTCTTGGCCTACGATTTACAACATTTTGAAAAATTTCACCTGTAATACCCTCATACACAGAGCTAGAAGCTGCAACTCAATGGGTATTTATCTAGACAAGAAATAGAGGAAAATTCTCCATCGAGGGAAGACGACATCGATTTGAAGAAATAAACCCATCTCCGAAGATCCTACATAGTGTTTGTGCAGGCATGTGGGCATGAAGGTGAATGTGCCTCAGGTAACAATCACAACAACCACATTTTTTTGCCATTTTTTTCCACTGACAATCCCACACAAATAACAACAGAAGAATGAAAGCATAACCTGCCTGTTTCTAGATGCAAAGGCCGACGACAACCCTAGACCCAGATCTTTGCGAGATCTCACCATCATTTCATATCAAGTTCGCAACAAAAAAAGACCCGTCTGCCCATCAGAGAATAAAAAATTCCCATGCCCCTACATGAGCAGTAGAGGAAATCCATTATGGACGTGTGAAAGGAATGGTTGGTCCTGGTCACATTAGCATTCAATTTGAATATACAACACCCTTACAATCCTCTCCTCACAGCCCTAAAACAGTTGAAGGTCTTCGACAAAGGAAGCCTTGCTCAAGTTGCATGGAATTTTTTGAATACATGCCCCTAACAAGTTTTCTTGGCAGAGTCCTTCAGTTGCCTAAATTTGTAGGGTTTCTTGAAAAATACAAGGGCCGGTAAATCAGGGTTTCTTAGAGTTCAACGGCTCCAATGAAGCCGTATTCAATGTGCTCTGTCTCATTATCTCTACCATCCAAACCTCTTACATTTGATAACCGGAATCTCCAACTGCTGCGTGCCACGTGTACGACAGTTGCATATTTGTGCTTCATTGACCAAAAAAATCATAAACATTGATGTCTTGTCAGTTGTCAGAGACTAAGGAGGATTCCACTAGTGAAAACGCCTTTTGGCATAATTATGATGTGACATACAACATTGAACTAGTATAGAATTTAGTACAACTTGAAATATCAACATAGATTTACAAAAATAAGTAAATTAAAAACTCATTAAATGACACTTAAACCTATACAAAATAGTCAAGTGATATCATTAATATTAGCAAAAGACAACTCAATTTATAATAATTATTATAATGTAATCTACAACATTGAATTACTAAATACTTTAATACAAACATAATTTCAACCTCTGCTTTTAAAACAAAAACAAAAAATGAAACCTCAACTTATATTTCTAGTTTTGATGTTACTAAAAAAATAAATACCGCTGCTAAATTCACGGTCTTATATTTTTACAATTTAATCTTAATCAATTTAAAACTTAATTTTGCATGAGACCCCCCTCTAATAATATAAATTATGTGTCATATGTTTTCATGTAGTATTGTTAAATGTAATTTATTGTTTCATCCTATAAAGTTCTATATTGTATTCGCTATAAAATAAAAATATATATGTTTAAATATATCCACTTTATTTTTGTTTAATCAACTTTCCTTCAAGCTAAAAAACGAATTAGTCACATTATGAATCTTTTTTTTTTTTTATGAATCTTATTAGTTAGAATATATCATAAAAATATTGGATGATAAAATGAAATCAAATCACCACGATTAATTAGAAATTTAGAAACCGTTTGAACATTCCCATGAATGGGGTGAAAAAGACATTTTGATTCTCACCAATGGAAGAGGTCATCTCTAGTATGACTTTTTTGATAAATAGAACAATACCTTAATTATATAAGTTCCATAGATTTTGGAACTTATTTATACTATTGATTTGTTTATCTTTCCCATATCTTCAATAAACTTGTTCATGTTAACATACGAAGACCCCTCCTTCCAATCATTGCTTTAGATGCCAACTCTTTCAGGCTTAAAACAATTTTTCGGAGTTCATTGCTTGTAGAACCTTCCATTATAACATCTCACTTTGTTATTCACCTCCTCCTTTGTCACGAATTTGTGTTCATCTGTGTCAACGCCCTCAAAGTCCAAGCCAACTCTCCAAATATCCTTAACAAATCGACAATAAATAAATTGGTCTGAAAAATAAGGTCATCCAATCATAGGAACCCCCAAACTTATTGCCTCTATGGTAGAGTTCCATCCACTATGAGTGAGGAATGCTCCAAGAGAAGGGTGTGAAAGAACCTGCAACCATATTAAAAATAAAATAAATTGAAGTTAATTTTTGCATCTTTATCCCATGATAAATGGAGTTAACATGTAGCTGATTACACTTGTTGAATAAGTGTATATCTATATTGAAGCCCTTAATTTGGCCAAGTAGCATTAACTACTAAGGACATCCAATCCGTCAAAGTCACCTAGGGAACAATCTTGACCTTATGCGTGTCGAATATCTAGAGGGATTTATACTCCTGTGAATGGCATAACAAGCCACCATCCTCATTATTAAACTACAACCCTTTTTATTGTGTACTACCTCTATTTGTATCAATATATTAATGAAAAAAATTGTAAATAAAGATTAACCCTGTATGATCGCAACTTTTATATCCATTGTCGCACATAAAAAGTCGAGAAGTATCTCATAAGGTGGAGGATAGCAATGCCTAATCAAGAGTAGATAGATGTGCCTCTTTACAAGAGTTGACAACGGTTGAACAAAGCAATGATTTTTTACATTGAACACAATTCAGCGTAACTAAAAACAATGATAAACATTCTTTTTAAAAACAAGAGCGCATAAGATAAAATAGAAACGAACCTGCAACTGGTCCGTCCAACTAACAAGGAGAGCTCGATCCCTGTTTCTTTCCATAAAGCCCTCTGGTAATTCCAGGACAGACTTGCCTTCTGCTATATCAGATCTGAGAACCCACAAGAAAGGGTATCCAGAAGCCCTCTAGTCCAAGCGCCCAGCTCCTGCAATTGCCTCTCGGATCTGACCGCATGGCTGCCGAAGGAAACATATAACACAGATCCCTTTTTCTGGGCATCTAGCCATCGAAGGCACGTTTTATCCTCTTCCCACATGCTGTACATGGACTTCCTGCCCTCCAAAAAAATTTGGAAGAAAAACAGGGCCTATTGCCAGAGCAGGGCAGCCATTGATGGTGAGACCTTGAATTGTTTCTTTTCCTCCTTCAAGCTCCTCAAACGTGTTCACCAGCACGTAGTCTCCTACGTTTTGGCTGCGGGATTCGTTGAGAAAGGCAGAGTACGTTGCCTCTAAGACGTGCTGTTCCCGGTAGAAGGAGACTATGTCGGTTGGGCGAATCGGTGGGAGTTTTCCAGGAAGACATGTGATCACTTTATCCTTCGATTTCAAATCCTCCTCTGCAACAACAATCGTCAGCCGCGTCAATCATATTCAGAATGGATTTCAAATCCAATGCTGAGAGACATAGGTGAATCAAGGGTTACCTGTGACAAGAATATGGCCTTGAGCGAGCAGAAAGTTAGCATTGGCCTGAACAATTGAATTGGCAGTAGAGTAAGTCCAGAAAATAACTCTGGGAATCCCCAAATTAGCAGTCACCTGTGTGGTGCAAGACATGAAACTGTCGGAAACAATACAGGTAATGGGTGGAAGTGGAGCAGATTTAAGACACCTTCCAAAACAGGGCCCAAACGTTGGACTGCAAGAAAAATGCCATGTGCGTCAGACTCAGTAGTCCGACCGTGTTCTGGCGGCAAAGCCATCCGGAATGGACAGAAACTGGAAATTGAAGCCCCCTCTCTGCCATTTCACGGTCACGTGCCGCTGCATCTCTGGAAGCCGCCTTCAGAAGGCGTTCGTCCATCCATTGTGTAGCTACAAAAGTGATAAAGAATCCTCGTATGGCCAGTTGTTCCGCGAAATTGATAAGAGGATTGATATGGCCCTGTGCAGGAAATGGCACGACTACTGCGTGTAAGGGAGCCATTATTACTTCTCTTTGCATACCTGTTTTCCAGGGCTGTGTATATACGCAGCTTATTATAGGATAGCTTTTGTGGGCTCGACGGCATTTATTATTGTTAAATCGTGGGGTCCAAAATAATATAGAAGTATGGTTTTTTCACATGGGTTGATAAAGCTTGGATTTAAATATGTTCATTTGACTCAAATATTAAGAGGGATGAATCTTTGACGGCTACTAAATGGTCAAACAAACCATTCAATTATATTTCAATTAATTAATAGTAATTCTAATGAGGATATTTAAATTAATAATTAATGAATGATTTAATATTCATGTATAGTATTTTTAAATATTTATACTTAAATAAATATAAATATTATTATTTTTTCCTGTTTCTCGTGAACACATAGTTAATATACATTAGTAAGAAGATACAATTTCCACTTTTTCTTTTTCAGTTTGAGTGACTTTTTGTCTGTAGCAAACATACTTGGTGATATAGGCTTGGTGTATCTTGGAATTGCTTCCATGACTTAAAAAAATTACATTCAGTCAAAAAATCAATCCTGTTTGGGTCAATTGGTCTGGGCCATAATAATATAGTTAAATATGCATATTTATTGAGTTATTGAAACAATTTCAAGATGCACTAAAGAGCTATATTTGCTTGGGTAGTAAGGCATGCAAGATTTATAGAATTGTCCAAGCAATTCCAAGATGTAGTGAATAGGCATATACAACCCTGGGTAATAAGTCAAGAAACATACATATCTCATGACAGTGTCGTCTCCTATATGATTTCACCCATATTGACATACGGATTGTAATTTATTATTACGGATGATGCGTCATCCGACCAAGGAAAGATTGAATTTTTGATTGAATGCTGATTTTTAGAGTCATAGAAGCAATTTGAAGATGTATGTATATTGCATCACCAAGCATGTTCGTCGTATGGCGATGTTGATGCCAACACATGAGTTGAAAACAGAGAAATGAGGTTGTATCTAATACAACTCTATCTCGTTGCACACCGATTATGTGTCCCTTGAGAACACGGAACATTAATAATACTTCACAAGATTTTTTTACAATTCAATTTTTTTATTAGGGGGTTATTATTTCCTAGCTATTATTTTATAGATATTAAAGACTTTTTTAATTACGCCGAAAGGCGCTGCCCCTATGAGAAAGACCCTCGGGTCGTTCACATCAAGGGGTAAAATTTGACAGCTATTTAGACATTTTAATGTTTTTATCCGTCAAATACAGCTAGAGCTTCGTGTCTCCTCAACTCAGAAGAGACATTGGAGGCAAAGAACGACCATTTGTTTGTGCGTGGGGCGACAGATAAAGTGGGGAAGAAATGATCAAGAGCGTCACAGAGGGCACCCACCATCGACATTGCCAATTTCAGGGCCATGGTGCAGCAGTTGATGAGCCTCCCCCAATTGCCCTGTGCCTCACTCGGCAGGTCCTCTCCCCATTTCACTCCTACACATAACTACTCCCCAGTTTTTATTCAAGGTCGTATGAATTCAACTCTATTTTTCCTTCCCTGGGATCTGAACAACCGTTTTTGGTCAGAGGAGCAGAAGAAAATCCCACTGTTACTTCTATGTTTTCTAGGCCTGCGTATCTAATTTAATATAATGGGCAGTAGAAGGTAACTATGAGTAATTATAAATTAGATCAACTACATTTGCAACTCCGTTTCAGTGTGGGTTTTTGTTTAATGTCTTGCTGAGGAACAATTTTACATAGACAGACTTATTTGTCTTTGAATGTATAGTTGATAATATCTGTCGATAACCTTCTTTTGATTAAACAACAATTGAATATATATGGTGGAGAAATGACCATGTTCCTATTTATTTGACTCTCTCTATTAAATATCTAAAAATATATTATATCTTGATGTAATAACATTTTTTTTGTCCCTTTAAAAAAACTTACGGAGTTGTGATGAAAATGTTGATGTTATGTTCTTGTAGATTTGGTTGGATTCTTTTTTATAAATTATTTTTACTTATGAATGTTTTCGATTTTCCCCCTTTTTTGGTTTGTCCCCTTTAAATGTAATTCACGCTCACGTGAATTATGTGTTCAACATATAGACAATATAGTGAACCACAATGCCTTTCCCCTCCCTCAAACCTCTTTTTAATCGCCGCTCATCCTCTCCCTCCTTTTTGCTTCCTCAATTTTCAAATCTTCGCCCATCTCCTTCGATGTTTCCATCATACACTCCACGTACGATTGATAGTAATATAACTTGTATCATATAAAATCATTTTTTAAAATTGGATAAAAAAATCATGAGACATGCCTAAACTAATAATTAATATTACTTTCTGATTATTATCATAAACATATAAGAAAACAATATTATTATGTTATCCTAAAATGACTCAAAAAAAAAAAACGATTAAATCCCACATATATTAATAACATAGCCAAACTAAAAAAAATTAGTGATCACTCACACACAATCTCTTATAGCTATTACATACATAGCCCTTCATAGCATATCAACATGTAAAATCACATGTCATAATTAGGAACAAATAATTACTTTAAATATAAAATTCATATAGAAAAACCCATTTACCCGCATGAAATCTTTCAAAGAAAAGGGTCACACTGTGGCATAAGTATGTCAGTCGTGAGTGCAAGTTTAATAGGAAAAGATGGAAAGTCACTACATATTTTGTATGTCTATTTCAGATAATTTGTAAAGATGGCTTTTGAGCTCATTACTTGTCAATCCACAAGGAAAATAAATGCACATTGTTTTTACAAATATAATATTTTCGTGGTAAATAACATCTACTTTATGTAGAAACTATGTTCATCCCCTAACAAAATAAAAATGTTCAAATAATAAACATTTCATCTATGCAGAAATGATGTAATACCGATTTAATCTAAATGGAACTAAATTTATTTTTAGAGTAACTTACTGTAACTAATGATATTCAGATAATTAAGAACAATAGTGTGCAAGTAATAAGCATTCAAAGATATAAACATTCTAAGAAAATGAATGGAGAAAGAAGACATAGCTAATTTTGATTGATCTAGAAGTCATTGGGATTGTCTGAGTGTTGGATATGGATGGAAATATTATTGATAAGGCTCGCCGAGGGTTTTAAGAACTCAGGACTGTACAGGACAGGAGCGCCCGCAGGAGGAAAGGAGTGCCCCAGGTGCTAGTGACTGATCTAGGCTCATGTTTCTGCTCAGATGCTTGAAGTTTGGTATTTTTTTAGTCGAAAGGCATTCATTGTTACTCGCTCTTTATCTCTTTTGGTTTCATCGTTACAGTTTCGATCACAAGTATAACCTGCAAAACAAATGTCTACTTACACATACCCACAAACTAAATCAAATCTAATAAAAAAGATGCAGAATGGCGAGTCGAGATGACCGCAATGGTCACCCAAAGAGTGAACTTGTGACCAAGTGTTGCACTACATCTTATAATACATGTAGTTCTTTGCGCACGTGTGTGCATATTTTCCCTAGGTTGACCTTGTGCAAGTTGTGCGATGATAGCGGGCTAGATCTAGATTGTCCCGAGTATGCAGAGTGTGTGTGATGGAATATAATGAAATCCCCTCCTATTCAGTGTATGCAAATCTATGCAGCCCTTGTCCCTTTTATGAATGTGCTAGATGTATGCCTTGTAGTTATCTTGTGCCCTTTTTCAAGCTTAGGTGGTGATAGATAATGTTTATAGTGTTTGACCCATTATTTAGAAGAAGTAACTAAGTATATATATGATTCCTTTGTTTTAATTTCGTAATTGACAACTGAAAGGCTGACCCAAATTGTTAAACAATGACCAAGAAGCGAAAAGGATCCAAAAGAGTAAGAAGAAGAAAGAGATGTACAAGAGCACCCAGGAGGGACAAAATCGACTGGGCACTTCTATCATTACTAGGTGCTAGTGTTCGAGGCCATCAAAAGATAAACCAATCAAGTGTTGAGAGAGTTGTAAGACATATAAAGCAAAAAAAGTGCAAGAGATAAAGCAACCAAAAAGTCAAAAGGAGTTTTCAACCACTAGTTTTCTTGTTTAGGAATCATGTATACATTAGTATGATTTAGGACCTAGAAATGTGCCCAAGTGCATATATTATGTGTCTACATTTTCCCCACCTTTATGTTGTTGAGTGAATACTTGATAGAATAAAGTAGATAGAAGATGTTAGAAGCACAATGGACTGAAAAGGGGGTGAATAAATCCTACAAATTTCTTACTTCTTTTACCATTAGTTGCAACATTCATTAACATCAATTCAATCATATACATTCAATAAAATCTTATTAAGTGTGCACCATGCATTCAAATGAACAAAACACATAAGATAGAACACATAAACACAATATGTAAGTGGGAAAACCTCATGGGGAAGAAAACCCACTAAAAAATTTGATGATATTACTCACAACAAACACTCAAGTGAATATTACTCATCACAAGAGATTTCTTTAGTGAGGCACCAACCCCACAAGGAACACCAACCCCTAAACCCTTGTTGATATTACTCATAACAAGAGACTCTTATGAATATGACTCATCATAAGAGATTTTGTAGAAGTATGACCACTGAAAATATTATGTTCTCACATTTGATTGTGATCCCAAAATTCAGCTCATAACACCTTCAAACCCTCATCAACTTCTCTCTCCTTCAACTCGCTCTATCATCTTCTTTCATGGACTGCTTTGACTTCAAACCCTTACACACATCCTCTATAACCTTCTTAAGATTTTTGAAATCATCCTCAGCTTCCTTTTTATGCCCTTAATCCACTTTGTCTTCCTCACCTAGGTCGTATTTTCCCTCATGTTACCATTTCTTGCACACCTGCAAGAAGGCAACTCAAAAATTCATTCTCAGCTTAACAGAGCTTTTCGAAAGGCTTCCAGAATTTGAATTGAATAACGAGTTCCTGGGAATGACTTATGAATGTTTTGCGCGAGTTGAGGACTATAATTTCTAAGGTTCAGTTGAAAAAATCGAAGGCAGAAACATCAGAATGACAGAGTACAAACCAGTCTTTAAAAATGGACTTAACCGATTTTAAGAGAAAAATATGTCCAAACGGCCATCAATTTCCATATCTTAAAAGCACCGGCTATTAGCATTCAAAAATCTACATGGAGTAAGTTTAAATTGTTGGTGGATTTTATAAAATCTGTGTGACATTCATTTTGATGTCAAATTTTACTCTAGCAGAGAACGGTTACGTGTCGGCGGATCAATGGCTCAGGAAGGGCTACGTGGCACCATTTCGGGCCTCTCTTCATTTTTCTAACTCCAGTGGACCTAATCCCATGGAATGAGCTCTAATTTACAAATTTTTGGGTTTTTTGTAGGTCAGTGAAGTCAAATCTACTTGTCGGCATCTTATAGAGCCAACGATCAGAAGGATAGGCTGACACCAATGTTTCATGGAGCTTTCCTATTTGTTCACATTTCAAAAGTTTCAATCAAGGAAATGATTTGTGAAGGGCATGGAGATATTTTATTGGTTAGAGCTTTGCAGTTGACAGTCAAAGATCTATTTTATGAAAGACGTGGCATTTTTCTATTTGTTCGAATTTTGCAGAACTCATCAGAGCTAATTAGCAAATGTGTGGAGCTTTCTGATTCATTCGCAGTTCGTAATGGTCAATTATGTGAAAGGCGAAAGACGCGTGGGTTGTTTCTATTGGCTTGGATTTCATAGTTGTCATTCTAAGAATGACACCCAGATGCATGGTCTATTTATATTGGTCAGAGTTTCGAAAGTGAAGGCAGTCAAGGTCCGATTTGTAAAAGATTCGTGGTGCTGTTTAATTGGCTTGACTTTCCCAAGGTACGGTTGGGCTAACACATAGATACATGGGATGTTTTTATTGGTTTAAGATTTTTTTGTCCACTCAAAATTCCCCTGCTTTTGAGAAGTTGAAAATTAAATTTTTTTTGAAGTTAAATGTCATTTCTGTTGTCTTGGTAATGTGAAAAGTCAAGAAATTGGAAAAATCTACCTTTTTTGGGTCATTTTGTGTGATTTTTCGGGCCTGTCGGACATTTTTGTCCCATGTGTCCCAAGTTCATTTGGGCTCTCTGTTCCCTGATCGGCCGCTTTACCCGAAGTCTGTTCTTTTTCGTGCCCGTCGAAAACTTTTTGTCCTAAGTGTCCCAAGTTTGCCCGGGCCCATTGTTCCCTTTTCGTCTGATTCAGCCGAATCACGTATTCCGCGTACTTTTGTCCCTCATGTCCCAGAAGTATTTGTGCATACTTTTTCCGCGTCGCCCGTATCGGCCGAATCGCGCTTTCGCGTCTCGCATGTCCCAAATGAACCAAAGGCCATTCGAGTTAAATTTTCCCGCTCTTCACAAATATCTTGCTTTCCAAGTTGGTAGGTGTGTATTTAATGCGCATTAATTATCTTTGTCTCTCCCAAACGGCTATATAATGAACTCCCCCTTTATGTGTTTTGCACACTGCTTTCCTGCCATCCTTTGCTCATACCTTCGCGATCAAGATTTCTGCACGCATACTCATTCCCCCTGTAATTTCATCCCGAGTCCAGATTGCAACCTTGATTTTTCAAATTGCTATCAAAATGAAGATTAAATTCCAAGGCCATGAGCAAGTCTCACCGCTCGAGTCTGCCGTTCCCGATATCGGGGACAGTGAGGTTCGCCACCTCGACTTTGGAGATTTTTGGGCAAGAATGATAGACGTAAACCCTTCACCTATGGCACAGGAAATTCATGACAGTGGTTTGACATTCACTGGTGGTTTCCCTATCACGGTGCAATGCACAGATACGGTGCTTTCCTACAGCGCTCATTT
Source organism: Taxus chinensis (assembly GCA_019776745.2). Taxonomy (NCBI): domain Eukaryota; kingdom Viridiplantae; phylum Streptophyta; class Pinopsida; order Cupressales; family Taxaceae; genus Taxus; species Taxus chinensis. The sequence goes on along the minus strand of CM034152.1, from coordinate 728,741,466 downwards.
CAACCCTGATTCGAATGAGCTGACGAATGTGCATGGGGAACTCATCGCTAAACTTGACGCTACCACGCCATTAGCACTGCCCTAAGAATTCTAGAGATGGACAATGCTATAGTAATTTCCCAGAACCAACCGCAAGCCCTCTTCGATCAGGATAGTGAGAAATACAAGGCGCGGGTGGGAAAGTCCTGGCTTAAAAACCCTAAAAAAGGGGCGTCTCGTCTATCCAAGGTTCTTTTCTGTGTAGATTTCAATGAGGAATTGTCAAATTTTATAATCCTACTGGCTCGGGTCATGGGTTTACCCTCTACAAATGAGTTCCATTTCTGGATGTGCCCACTCATCAATATGGTGTGCGAAGGAACCCAAAATATCAACTGGGCAGAGATCATTAGTATGAACCTAGCAGAGCAGCTGTCCAATGTACAACAAACTAAGAAATTCTATATGACTTCATACTTGATGTATACTCTGGCAGCATCGAGGCAATGGTTTGGTTTCTCATACATCGATGCTCACAAGGGTGACCCCGTATATGCCTACTACCCTCAGTTCACCTTAGAAACCAACAATCACAATTTCAAAAGGGTGAATGATGCCTTCACCATGTACATTATCAAGCTTCTGGAGAGCGACACAACGAGGAGATTTTCTGATGAAGCTATGAATATGATATCGCACTACGGTGCCTACTTCATCCAATTTAGAAAATTTTCCTATATCAGGCTTGCTGGCTATGAGAGCACCCCTCTCAAACTCCCCATGTTCTGTAATGATAAAATGGCCTTAATAGAAGTATGCAAGCAGCTGGACAAGTTGCACAGAACCTGCAGGGATAAGAAAATTACTGGTTTGCACTTCCCCATCACTTTGGGAAACTACACCTACAAAACAACCCTAGATGCTCAAAACATAGAAAGAGCCCTGGCCCCCATTACTGTCCATTTCTTTAGGCTAAGAACCTGTTTTGACTTGAAGAATTTTATTGAGAAGAACATCAAGATCACTTATCATCATAGGGCAGACACAGAAGATTATTGGGCTGACTGTGTTGATGATTTTGAAGCAAGGAGGCATTATGGAAGATTTTCTCTTCAATTAATTCAAGAGCTTAACCTGTACCAAGTTCCTGAAGGGCTCCAGGATGATAATTCTGACCTGTACTCATATGAGTATGACCATGTGGTCAAACACACTCCCTTGGAGGACTTGGATTGGTTCAAGAAGGATGATCTGGCGGAAATCCTAGCTCCTGTCTTGGTAAGAACCAAAATATGGTTTGACAGGAGAGTTCGCGAACTCAGAAGACATTCAGGTGAGTCCTCCAAAGACACCTCAACACCAAGAAAAGAGGCATTGTCACCTAATTCAAGAGCACATATGCAGACCCCTCCTGGCTCGTCAACTCAAGGTCCCACAGTCTCCACTCCTTCCTCATCCACACAGGTATATCAAAAGAAAGTTAGAGAAGTCAAAAAGGAGCCTATGGAGGAAGACCCCCTAAGGAAGCATATGGAGTTGACCTCAGGCCCAGAGAACATCATTATTCTCAGTGAAAGTAAGGAGAGTGAAGTGCCGGTCTCTATAAACACTCCAGAATCCCCCATGGATAAAGAAAAGGAGGTCCAAAGCACTAAGCTTTTAGGTGCTAGTGATTCCTCTGTACCAGAATCCCTAAGCGCTCCACTTATATCCCAACTAGAGGCAACAGTAGTGCAAACCTTGGGAGCCATGAGTTCTCCGTCTCTTAGCCCTCTTGCCCCACCTTCTTCCTCCTCCTCTTTTGCATGGGTGCAGCCTCTTGTTGACAATAGGAAGAGAAAGTATTCCTCCTGGATCTTAGGACCCAATTTTGATGTTGTGGTTATTAGGCACTACTCCTTCTACTCATGCCAAAAAAGCCAGAACTACCTCCAGGATAGTGTCTGATGCTCAGGGCCAACAATTCCAAAAGATAGCCAAGCCTAAGGTAGACAAGTCAGAGCAAGATTTGCAAGCATCTGATCTAGAGCTCTCCAGAATTCCCATGGGAGAGTCCACCCCTGAAGGTGAGATCCATAATCTTCAAGAAATAGTCACCAGAGTCATTGGGAGGGTAGAGAAAGGGTAGAAAACTATAGAGCAGTTGGAGGAACAGGCCCAGATTCTTACAAGTTTCATCAAGTCTCTGTTGTCCAAAGATAAAGTTTTAGATCCTACCCCATAGACTACTCTTCCACCACCTGTAATTTTGAGCCAGGATGAGGTGCAAAGTATCAAAGACATGCACAAGTATTCTGTCTATGGAAGGGCTATGGAGGCCATGGTGGATAATATGCTTGTGGCAAGATTAAATTTCATTTATGAAGCCTTCAAAATCCACAGAAAGGTGAGTAATTTGCAACAGAAGCTCTCCTCCACTATTGGGAGCATAGATAAAGAACTTAAACTTTGGAACAGTTGCATAGTAGACCTTTGCCTCATGGGACAAACAGATGAAAATATTTTGATGGCAAACAAGGTCTTCGATAATGCAAAGGATAACTTGTCAAAGTACTGGGTCTACAACGTGGAATGGAAAATCAAGGTGTTAAAGGAGGATTTGGGAGGAGTTAAGAAATAGCTGGCAAAAGGGTGAGGCCTTCAAGATTCTAGTTATATCTACCTTCAAGGATATACATTGCCATCTCCATGATGAGACTTCTGGTGTGCCTCTCTCTTTACAAGAAATCAAAGCTCAATTCAAAGCTTTTGTCTAAAGAAAATTTGTTTAGGGAGGAGTTCCATTTCCAAAGAAAAGATAAAGGAGATCTGCTCTCTCCAGTCTGCTATTGAGGAGGCAAATAAATATTATCATACCCATGTCGAATTCGATAAAGAAATGGAGAAGTGCCTCGGATTTTGGACTCAGTCTACACCAACACATGTTCCAGGAGGCAGAGATATAGCAGAGGCATTGGAAAGATTTAGACAATGGATCCTAATGTAAGTGGGCCCCTCTCAGTCGATGATCACCTATCCTCTTCTCCCGATTCTTCTCTTTTCTTCCTTTCTTCTCGGATTTAATGTAATTATTTGAGGTTTTTATGATTGGAAGCCCTCTAATTAAGCATTAGTTAAAAGAAGTAGTTACCAAAAGGTAACTAATTTGTAAACTATATAATGGCCTCTCCTCACCATTTTCAAGGGAGGAAGAACTTGGGATTATCTTTGAAAGTGTACAGAAATCACAAACAAATCAATACAGAAGGATTTTCATTCTTTGTCTATCTGGATCTTTTTATTCGTAAGCTATTCATTAAATCTTGTTAGATCATTTGTCTACATTATAATGGGAAGCTTTGTATTCTCATAGATTTTATTCATAGAACTTTGTGTCTCTTCAAATTTCATCTTATTAGTGTGATACAAATGATCTTATTCTAATTCACTGTACCCTCGCATGCATAAGGAATTATTCTGTCATCTATAATTCTGAATGGTGCCTTTCTGCTCGTTTCCACATTTTCATTCCTCTTTCCTTTTGTGATTGATGATCTATTTTAGGAAACACTTTCATGGTATCCAAGTTCCATAGTGAAACCATGCTTTGTATATGTGTAAATAGGTTTGTTTTCGAATAAGGGAACCTCTCCCACCAAAGAGGAGGGACTTATTGTCCCCTGACTGTTTCTCTTCTCGAAGTTCATTTTCAACGACCAACAGTTTTTGGTGACTCCTACAGGGGAAAGTGTCTCTTGGTGTTTTCCTAGTTCCACAAATATTTATTGATCATCCTTGATTTTGTGACTCCACGTTTTACTCACAGGAGAAGGGCCCGTGGTTTTAAAGATTCTCAGTTTCAGCTTTTGGAGCAGTAGATTTTTCCCTTCCCTTCAACCGGAGGCAATAGAAGAGCTCGTTCAACAAGCACGCCTCCTGTCAAAAGTAGAAATCCCTTGGGGGATTTTTCTTCAGAACAACTCGGTCCTAATCTCCATGCTCTAATTCTCACTGGGGTTTCAGTTCCACTTCAAGCCTTTTTTCCAAGAATGGCAGTACCATTGCGTTGGGGTCATCGTGTTGGGCTTCTTGCCCTTCCTCATCCTTTGCATGAGTTACCCAGAGGTAATTGGAAGAACTTTCCCAAATTCAAAGGTGATGGAAAGGTACATCCAGACGAGCATATTGCGGCCTTCATAGTTGCATGTGGAGTTCTGGGGGTTGAACATGAAGATGTCTCAGTGAGGATTTTTATTGAAACCTTACAGGATAATGTGGCTGATTGGTTCTATCACCTTCCATCCAGAACTATCACTAGCTAGGACACAATGAGAGCAAGATTTGAGAATCGTTTCAAACTGGTGGAAGATGTACATGCTTTACTAGCCCAAATTTCTCAAATTAAGAAAGAATCGCAAGAACCCATGAGAGAATTTGTGGCTCGATTTAACAAATTGATCAACAAGATTCCACCAGGTACTCAAACTATAGATCAAATTCAAAAATGCTTTTTCCTGAATGCCCAATTGCCAGAAGTTAGTTATGCATTGAGAAGGGCTAATCTCGTAACATTGGCCGAAGATCAAATTCTTGTTGTTAGTGTCGAAGATGACTTAATCATGTCTGGAAAGCTGAGAATAGAACCTTCTAAATCTAGGTCTTTTCCTCCCTCTTCTTCCACTTTTGGACCTAATACTGATTCACTATTATAAAACTTGCGAATGATCTCATCGCCATTAAGAAACAATTAGCTCAGCACGCTCCTTATACAGACGTCCCAAGGAGAAATTTCTAGCCTAGAAATCATTTTCCTGCTTCACAGGAAAGGCTAGCACTCGAAGGACCTCATATTAAAGTCCCTGTTAATACAACCTGTGAAGTTGAAGAGCCAGAGGATGAAGAAGTTAGTGAAGATTATGAAGAGTTTGTTGAAGAGGTTGATGAAGAAACAAAAGAACTTGAGGGATCTCGAGTTAATTTCTTCACTACTGAAGGCATCGATGAAGAAGATGATTATGACGAGGTAGTGGCGGACATGAATAGTGAGTCATATGTTGTCATGACTCGAGAACAGACAAAGAAAAAGGAGAAAGTGGTGCAGCCGACCAAAAGGTCCAAAGAACCTCCAACGACTATTCCTGTAATTGCAAAAAGAGGATTTCCTCTCCCCATTGCATCCACACCTAAGGTAAGTCCTGTCACCTCTACTACTAAGGTTACTTCTTTTTCATCTCCCAAAATAGATAAACCTAAGATCCCAAGCGAAGATAGCTCATCCACTTCTGGGTCTTTTGATATATTGATCACCTGAAGAAGACCAAGGTTTAGATCTCAGAAGATGAATATTACCAAACCCATCCCAAGGCTTTTGCTAAAATGATTCACTTTGTTAATTCCCATTCTAAAACTACCTCTAAAGGCATTTTACCCACTCCATCTCCCATACCACAATCCGATCTGGTAGCCGTTGTCGCCTCACCCAATGACAAAATCAAACCATTCTATGTGACACTCCTTATAGCTGGCCATAGACTCAGTAATTTTGTCATAGAATTAGGAGCATCAGACAATGTAATGCCTGCCAAAGTAGCTCACACCTTAGGCATAACTCTCACACGCACTTACGGGTCTTGTCATTCCATGGAAAGTAAAGAAGTGCCCCTGGTAGGAAGAATCAAAGACGCACAGGTAGCTTTCACCGCTTTGCCTGAGAAGAAGGTCTTAGCTACTATCCTAGTAGCAAATATTCCCCCTTCATATGGGATGCTGCTAAGTAGGAAATTTTGTAAGGATGTGGGTGGAGAAATTAAAATGGATTGGTCACATTCCCTCATACCTGTTAAAGGACAAATGAGGAAGTTGTTCCCTGAAAAGCAATCTGAGTATATCGTACAAAAAACAGATGATCCCAAAGCACAGATACTCTATGAAGATAAGGGTCATGGACAACTATATGATTATGTCTCTTGAGGAGATTCAACTTCCAAAAAAATCACTTGAGGATCCCAATGGAGTTTGGATATTAGAATTTGATGGAAGTTGTTCCTCAGCTGGTTCTAGAGCTGGTGTAGTATTAATGTCTCCTGAGGGAACCACCTGTCCTTCCTCATTCAAGTTACAATTTGAAAATACTAATAATACAGTAGAATATGAAGCCCTCATTCATTGGACTCCAAGTGGCAAAAGAAAAAGGTGTGAATAATATTCTAGCCCATGGAGACACAAAATTGATTGTCAAGCAAGTTAGAAACCTTTTCCAGGTAAAAAATAGAAGACTGAAACATTATAGGAATCAGGTTTGGGATTCTATTGAATTTCTTGATGCATTCTCCATCGAAGCAGTGCCTAGGGAGAAGAACACCAGAGCTGATTCACTAGCACTCTCAGGATCATTACTGATACCTCATCCTGACTTCTCTCAAGATAAGTTTACCATTGAGATGATTCATAGACCCAGTGTACCTGATAATGCAAGTAACTGGCAAGTCTTCAATGATGATCAACATCTACTTTCTTTCTTATAAATCAAGGATAACTTCGAACAATTGTTTTTTGAAGGAAGTGACAATTTACCCCATGAAGGTGTGCCCTTCAACGAGGAAACCGTTGAAGAAGAGGAAGCAGATCAAGATGGATGTATCAAACTCAAAGGGAACAAGATCCCAAAGGGATTGGTAAGCTTAGAAGAGTTGTTTGAAAAACATGACAGGTATGTGAAGTTTAAAGCTTCTACTGGACCTCAAGAATCAACTAAATATGATAAAATTGATATTGGGATTTCTACTGATTCTAAACTCGTGAACATTGGAAAATGTTGCACACCTAGAAGAAAAGAAGAAAGTAATTAATATTTTAAGGAGATATAGAGATGTGCTTGCTTATTCTTATGAGGATTTAAAAGCTTTTCAACCAAAGGAGATGCAGCATTACATCCCTCTCAAACCTGGGATTAAACCCTTCAGACAGAAACAGAGGTAGTATAATCCTAAGATAGCTGACACCATCTTTCAGGAGATATAAAAGTTATTAAAAGCCAAGATCATTTTTCCTATCCACCATTCCACATGGATTTCCAATATTGTGCCCGTTAGAAAGAAAAATGATGAGATTCATATCTGTGTCGACTTCAGGAACCTGAACCAAGCTTCTTTAAAGGATAACTATCCTTTGTCCATGATGGATCAAGTCTTGCAAGCTGTGACTGGATCTGAAATGTTGTCTATGCTTGATGGCTTCTTAGGATATAATGAGGTAGAAGTTAATACCGTAGATCAACACAAAATGGCCTTCACTACCCCTTGGGGTACCTTTGCCTACAAAAGGATGCCTTTTGGAATAATTAATGCCGGTGCCACTTTTCAAAGAGATATGGACTTGGCCTTTGGAAGTTTGAAAGGAAAATGTATTGTCGTATATCTTGATGACTTGACTGTATTTTCCAAAACAAGGACAAATCATTTTCAGCATCTAGAAACAGTTCTTTTGAAATGTAGAGAACATGGGATCTCCTTAAATCCCAAGAAATCTATCTTTTGTGTCACAGAGGGAAAATTACTGGGGCATGTTGTTTCCAAAAATGGTATAAAAATTGATCCCGAGTGAGTTCAAGCTATCCAGCAAATCCCCCTACCAACCAACAAAAAAGGAGTACACTCTTTCTTTGGCAAGATTAACTTTCTGAGAAGGTTCATCCCTGATTTCGCAGAGCTGACTTCGAATATCTCTCAAATGATGAAAGGAAAATAGGCATTTGGTTGGTCTCCTGAAGTTAAATAATCCTTAGAAGGTATTAAAAGAGCTATTGCTAAAACTCCCATTTTAGCATGCCCAAATTTCAGCAAAGATTTTATCATCTATTGCTATGCCACAGATAACACCTTGGCTACTGTTTTGACCCAAGAAGATTTTGATAATCATGAACTCCCAATTGCATTTATGAGCTAAGTTTTAAAAAATCATGAGTTAAAATACACCATAATGGAGAAACATGCTTTCACAGTGGTTAAAGTAGTCAAACAATTTCGTTTTTACACTCTTAACTCTCACTCCATAGTATTTGTACCGGATACAACCATCAATTCCATCCTCACACAGTAGGATTTCGGATCCAAGAGAGGAAACTGGGTGGCCAAGGTTCAAGAATATGATGTTGACATCAGGCCAACTAAGCTCGTTCGTGGAAAAGGACTGTGTGAAGTCATTGCTGAGGGAGCTAAGCACAACTTGCCAGAAGATAAAGTTGATCTCCCTACTGTCCTGTTTCTTAGCTCGATTGATGAATGGTATGTCGATATCACACATTTTCTCACTTATGGAGAATTTCCTTCTCATTTGAAAGCCAAGGACAAGATATCTATTAAGCTAAGATCAGCCCAGTATGTGTTGTGGGAAAATGCATTGTTTAAGCGTGGATTGGATGGGAGATTTTTAAAATGTGTGGACAAGGAACAATAGAGGAAGCTACTTTCTACTTTTCATGATCAGGCATGTGGAGGGCACTACTCATCAACTGTCACTACTCATAAAATACTTCGTGGAGGATATTACTGGCCTACCTTGTTTAGAGATGCATCAAAGTGGGTTGATAAATGTGAAGCATGTCAGACTTTCGTGGGTAGACCCAAGTTGGCCTCTTTGCCCCTTAAACCAGTTGTAATCGAAGAACCTTTTCAAAAATAGGGTTTGGATTTCATTGGAACACTTAATCCCTCTTCTAGTGCTGTTCACACCCATGTATTAACCACCACGAATTATTTCACCAAGTGGGTAGAAGCCATTCCAGTAAAGAGTACTACTTCAGAAGTAGTATGCAATTTTATCAAAGAAAACATCTTGGTAAGGTATGGTGTGCCAAACAAGATCGTGACAGATAACGCTTCAAATTTTTATTCAACCAAGATGATGGATTTTTTCTATGGATATGGCATCTCCCTGGCTCACACCTCAGATTATTATCCTCAAGGGAATGGACAAGCAGAATCAACAAATAAAAATCTGGTGGCTATAATAAGGAAATTAGTAAATGAGTCCCAATGGAACTGACACAAGAAACTCTATGATGCTCTTTGGTCAGATAGGATCACACCTAAGAGAGCCATTGGGATGTCTCCTTTTCAAGTAGTATATGGAGTGGAAGCTCAATTTCCAGTCACAGTGGAGCTACCAGCCTTGCATCTAATGAAGGCCATTGAAGACACCAATTTCAATGATTCTTTGGATAAGAGGATTATGTATCTCTACAAATTGAATGAAGACAGGTTGAAAGTTGCTGATAGAATATCTACTCACTAACAGAAAGTAAAGGTCTTATTTGATAAAAAGGCCAGGTTCAAAGATTTCAAAGTTGGAGACATTGTTTTATTGTGGGATAAAAGGCATGAACCTCATGGCAGCCATGGCAATTTTGATTCACTTTGGCTCCGACCTTTCAAGATCAGGCACTTTGCAGGTGAGAATTCTTTTTACCTTGATTATATGGATGGTTCTTCTCTCCCACTTCCTTATGGTGGGCAGTACCTGAAATTGTTTAAGTCATAGGTGATTAGGAGGCCCTTTTGTATATTCTGTATAGTGTTCATTTTTCCCCTTCCTTTTCCTTTTTTGTTTTGTTTTAGTGTGTTGTCTTCTGTATTGTTTTGATTTGTGACTCTATGGCCCGATGGATAAGGTACTGTTCTACTTCCCCTAGTTTGTCTGAGTTCTTGCCTTGTCCCATTCTTTGAACTTATGTCAAGTCATCCCCAGAAGGAGCCAGCTGTTGTCCACTCAAAATTCCCCTTCTTGTTGACTAGTTGAGAATTAACAATTTTTAAATTAAATGCTTTATGTTGTCCTAATAATGTGAAAAGTCAAAAAATTGGGAAAAATCTACATTTTTTGGGTCTCTCTGTGTGATTTTCTGGCCTGTCGGATATTTTTGTCCGAAGTGTTCCAAGTTCATTCAGGCCCTCTATTCCCCGATCGGCCACTTTCCCCGAAGTTCATTCCTTTCGGGTTCGTCGGAACTTTTTGTCCCAAGTGTCCCAAGTTCACCCGGGCCCATTGTTACCTTTTCGTCTGATTCGGCCGAATCGTGTACTCCACGTACTTTCGCCCCTCATGTCCCAGAAGCATTTGTGCACACTTTTTGCGTCCCGTGTATCCCAAATGAACCAAAGGCCATTCGAGTTAATTTTTCCTGCTCTTCACAAATATCTTGTTTTCCAGGTTGGTAGGGGTGTATTTAATATGCATTAATTGTCTTTCTCCCTCCCAAACGGCTATATAATGAATTTCCCCACTATGCGTTTTGCACACTGCTTTCTTGCTATCCATTTCTCATACCTTTCCAATCAAGATTTCTGCACGCATACTCATTTCCCTGTGATTTCATCCCGAGTCCAGCTTGCAACCTTGGCTCCTCAAATTGCTAACAACATGAAGATTAAATTCCAAGGCCAGGAGCAAGTCTCACTGCTCGAGTCTGCCATTCCTGATATTGGGGATAGTGAGGTTCGCCACCTCGAATTTGGGGATTTTTGGGCAAGAATGATAGATGTGAACCCTTCACCTATGGCACAGATGATTCATGACAGTGGTTTGGCATTCGCCGGTGGTTTCCCTATCTTGGTGCAATGCGCAGATACAATACTCTCCTGTGGTACTCATTTTAACCCTGATTCGAGTGAGCTGACGAATGTGCATGGGGAACTCATTGCCAAACTTGAAGCTGCAGCCATTGGCGCTGCCCTAAGAATTCCAGAGATGGACAATGCTATAGTAATTTCTCAAAACTAGGCACAAGCCCTCTTCGACCAGGACGGTGAGAAATATAAGGCACGGGTGGTGAAGTTCTGGCTTAAAAACCCTAAAAAGGGGGCATATCACCTATCCAAGGTTCTTTTCCGTGCAGATTTCAATGAGGAATTGTCGGATTTTATAATACTACTGGCTCGGGTCATGGGTTTACCCTCTACAAATGAGTTCAATTTGTGGATGTGCCCACTCATCAATATGGTGTGCGAAGGAACTCAGAATATCAAATGGGCAGAGATCATCAGTATGAACCTAGTAGAGCATTTGTCCAATGTACAGGAAACCAAGAAATTCTATATCACTTCATACTTGATGTATACTCTGGCAGCATCAAGGCAATGGTTTGGCTTCTCATACATTGACGCTCACAAGGGTGACCCCGTATATGCCTACTGCCCTCAGTTCACCTTGGAAACTAGCAATCGCAACTTCAGAAAGGTGAATGATGCCTTAACCATGTACATTGTCAGGATTCTAGAGAGTGATACAACAAGGATATTTTCTGATGAAGCTATGAATCTGATATCGCACTACAGTGCCTACTTCATCCAATTTAGGAAATTTTCCTATATAAGGCTTGCTGGCTATGAGAGCACCCCTCTCAAGCTCCCCATGTTCTGCAATGATAAAATGGCCTTAATAGAAGTATGCAGGAAGCTGGACAAGTTGCACAGAACCTGCAGGGATAAGAAAATTACTGGTTTGCACTTTCCCATCATCTTTGGGAAACTACACCTGCAAAACAGCTCTAGATGCTCAAAACATAGAAAGAGCCCTGGATCCCATTACTATCCATTTCTTCAGGCCAAGAACCTATTTTGACTTGAAGAATTTATTGAGCAGAACATCAAGATCACTTATCATCATAGGGTAGACACAGAAGATTATTGGGCTGACTGTGTTGATGATTTTGAAGCAAGAAGAGGCATTATGGCAGATTTACTCTTCAACTAATTCAAGAGCTTAACCTGTACCAAGTTCCTGAAGGGCTCCAGGATGATAATTCTGACCTGTACTCATATGAGTATGACCATGTGGTCAAACACACTCCCTTGGAGGATTTGGATTGGTTCAAAAAGGAGAAGGACGATCTGGCGGAAATCCTAGCTCCCGTCTTGGTAAGAACCAAAATATGGTTTGACAGGAAAGTTTGCGAACTCAGAAGACATTCAGGTGAGTCCTCCTCCAAGATACCTCAACACCAAGAAAAGAGGCATTAACACCCTGATTAGAAACACTTATGCAGACCCCTCCTACCTCGTCAACTCAAGGTCCCACAGTCTCCACTCCTTCTTCATCCACCCAAGTATATCAGAAGAAAGCCAAAGAGGTTAAGAAGGAACCTATTGAAGAAGAGCCTAAGCGAAGCATATGGAGTTGCCCTCAGGCCTAGAGAACATCATTGTTCTCAGTGAAAGTGAGGAGAGTGAAGTGCCAAGTCTCTACAAGCACTCCAGAAGCCCCCATGGATAAAGAAAAGGAGGTCCAAAGCACTGAGCTTCCGGGTGCTAGTGATTCCTCTGTACCAGAAGCCCCAAGCGCTCCACTCATATCCCAACTAGAGGCAACAGTTGTGCAAACCTTGGGTGCCATGAGTTCTTTGTCTCTTGGTCCTCTTGCCCCACCTGCTTCTTCCTCCTCCTCTTTTGCATGGGTGCAGCCTCTTGTTGACAGTAAAAAGAGAAAGTCTTCCTCCTAGATCTCAGGACCCAATTTTGATGCTGTGGTGGCTTTATTAGGCACTAATCCTCCTACTCATGCCAAAAAATCCAAAATTACCTCCAGGATAGTGTCTGATGCTCAGGGCCAACAATTCCTGGAGATAGCCAAGCCTAAGGTAGACAAGTCAGAGCAAGATTTGCAAGCATCCAATCTTGAGCTCTCAAGAATTCCCATGGGAGAGTCTACCCCTGAAGGTGAGATCCACAATCTTCAGGAAATAGTCACTAGAGTCATTGGGAGGGTAGAGAAAGGGACAAAAAACCATAGAGCAGTTGGAGGAGCATAGGCCCAGATTCTTACAAGTTTCATCAAGTCGCTGCTATCCAAAGATAAAGTTATTAGATCCTACCCCATTGACTACTCTTCCACCACCTATAATTTTGAGCCAAGATGAGGTGCAGAGTATCAAATACATGCACAAGTATTCCATCTATGGAAGGGCTATGGAGGCCATGGTGGATGATATGCTTGTGGCAGGATTGAATTTCATTGATGAAGCCTTCAAACTCCACAGGAAGGTAAGTAATTTTCAACAGAAGCTCTCCTCCACTATCGGGAGCATAGATAAAGAACTTAAACTTTGGAGCAGCTGCATAGTAGACCTTCACCTCATGGGACAAACAGATGAAAATATTTTGATGGCAAGACAAGGTCTTCGATGATGCAAAGGATAACTTGTCAAAGTCATGGGTCTACAGTGTGGAATGGAAAATCAAGGTGCTGGAGGAGGCTTCGGGAGAATTAAGAAATAGCTGGTAGAAGGGTGAGGCCTTCAAGACTCTAGTTGTATCTGCCTTCAAGGATATACATTGCCATCTTCATGATGAGACTTCTGGTGTGTCTCTCTCTTTACAAGAAATCAAAGCTCAATTCACGAGCTTTTGTTCAAAGGTAACCTGTTCAGAGAGAGTTCCATTTCCAAGGAAAAGATGAAGGAGATCTGATCTCTTCAATCTGCTATAGAGGAAGCAAATAAAGATTATCATACTCATGTCGAATTCGACAAAGAAATGGAGAAGTGCCTCAGATTTTGGACTCAGTCTACTGCCAACACATCAGTCCCAGGAGGCAGAGACATAGCAGAGGCATTGAAAAGATTCAGACAGTGGATCCTAAAGTCGGTGGGCCCCTCTCAGTCATGATCACCTGTCTTCTTCTCCTGATTCTTCTCTTTTCTTCCTTTCTTCTCGGATTTAATGTAATTAGTTGAGGTTTTGCGATTGACAGTCCTCTAACTAAACATTAGTTAAAAGAAGTAGTTACCGAAGGGTAACTAATTTGTAAACTATATAATGGCCTCTCCTCACCATTTTCAAGGGAGGGGGAACTGGGCTTATCTTTGAAAGTGTAAAGAAATCACAAAGAAATCAATACAGAAGGATTTTCATTCTTTGTCTATCTGGCTCTTTTTATTCGCAAGCTATTCATTAAATCTTGTTAGATCATTTGTCTACATTATACTGAGAAGCTTTGTATTCTCGTAGATGTTATTCATAGAACTTTGTGTCTTTTCAAATTTCATCTTATTAGTGTGATACAAATGATCTTATTCTAATTCATTGTACCCTCGCATGCATGAAGGAATTATTCTGTCATCTATAATTCTGAATGGTGCCTTTCTGCTCGTTTCCGCATTTTCATTCCTCTGTCCTTTTGTGATTGATGATCTATTTAGGAAACACTTTCATGGTATCCAAGTTCCATAGTGAAACCATGCTTTGTATATGTGTAAATAGGTTCGTTTTCGAATAAGGGAACCTCTCCCACTAAAGAGGAGGGACTTCTTGTCCCCTGACTGTTGCTCTTCTTGAAGTTCTTTTTCGACGACCAACAGATTTCACATAGCATAGTAAAAACCAGTCAAAGGAATGGAGTCATAGAGGTACATGGAGTGCTATGAATGGTTCGTACTTCACAGTTAAGATTTTATAAGCCCAACATTGTGTATATGTGGCATATTTTTATTGGCTGGCGTTTTAAGGGAAAACAAAGCCCAATTTTGTGAGCAAATCAAAGAAGGACAATTAACAACTAGTCAAGGCCATAGACATCTGAGAAAACTTAGCCCAGAAAAGCCCCAAAAATCTACAGTACAAAGGAAAATCCCTGAAAATCTGCAGTACAAAGGAATAGCTACAGAACAAAGGAAAATATTTTTTTTTTTGCACGACGTAGAAATGGCTCAAATTTCATTTTTAACTTCTCAAATCCATCCAAAAGGAAAAATTAGAGTTTGTAAAATCATGAGAAGGTTAAAAATAGGTGAAAGTCCATTATTGGAGCATCCAAAAAAGGGCGAAACCATTCTAACCATAAAATACATTTTTTATTTTTTCAAACACGAGGATGTTATTTTTAGCACGATTTGTCAAAAACGAAGCATGGAGAGTTACAAATAAATTAGGCCATGCAAGAAAAGATTGTTTTATCATCTATAAGATAAATAAAGTAGATAAAAGCATGCAAAGCAAATGATAAGCTATTTTGAGAAATGCAAAACTTATCTTTGAGCAAAAGATTAAGATATACACATGCTTTCACACAGAAGGAATTGCTTTTGGGGCAAGAAATCAAACAGACTACTTTTATTCTATTTTTAAGTCAGACTTGCATGTCTAGGTTTTTCCTTTCTTTCTTTTCTCTCTCATATTTCTATAAATTTTTTAGAAAACATTGTAAAAGCATTCTAACTTCTTCATTCATATTTTCTAGAGCAATTCAATCTTTCTGAGTGAGAAATCAAGGGTCGTGAGTGACAATCTATGCTTATTCCACCTCTTAGAGCAATAAAGGAGTTGTGTTTTACCTTCTACAATATGTATTTAGTGAATACTTTGTTTTAACTAGTTTTATTTTGTGATACTTGTCTATCCTTGTTTTATAAGTTAAATCGATCATGCCTTTTATGCAGTCTTATGTCAATTTACAAGTCACAGATTTTGTTTAGCAGGTTGTTTGCAAGATTTTTTTTGTGGAGCCATCAGTTGCCCCTTCTTATCTTGTGACAATTCATTCCAAACCCTTTTTGTGAATCACCTTCAATTTGAATCAATTACTTCTAGTTTGTGTATTGTGTGTGTGGATTCTTTGCTTCATCCGTGTGATCCAAATAAGTCTGAAGTTCTCATAACATTCTGGTGTATCACCTCCCTTTTTAGTTCTTTTTCTTTCCTTTCCTTCTCCCTTTTCCCAGTCTGTTTTAGGACATAGAATTAGTTTAGGTGTTGCACTAGGGGAACCATCCCTCTCTGGAGATTTACTCCAACATACAGGTCACCCACAACCTAGGAGTGTTTCTATTTTGTCAATTGAAAGGAGAGTTATCACACCATTCCCCAAAGGGTGCATTTCAAAGTGATAAAAAATTTTGGCATGCCCCATGGGACCAAAAAAGAATTTGTTAATAATTTGATGCTATTTTTGAATAAATTAGTGTTTCAGACATTAATCATTCAACATCTGGTGACTCCACTGGTAAAATCATGTCTTGGTAGAAGATCAACACATATTTCATGCCAAAGGTAACAACCATATCATCTACAAAAGGTATTCCTTTTGATTTCATTGAATTACCTTTGAATTCAGCTAAGAGAGGTAGATTTTCAATTTCCAAACCATATTTTAAACCTCATCCCACTCCACAAAATACAATATTATCTCCAAAAGCTTTCATAACCAGTTCTTTTCTAAACATGGCCAATCCAAGAAATCAGCCATTTGTTCCCTTCAATGCTGGTAGCCCATTATTGCTAGCTCAACATAATGATATTCCAGCTAATGCTCTTAAGAGAATTCCATTTTTACTGGAGAAAATCATATCACACCCATATAACATGTAAATCATGTTGCCAATATATAATCTATTTATCACATAACTCAGGATAATTTTGCAGTCAGATTGTTAGCGGCTTCTTTCAAGAGAAAAACATTTTAGTGGTATATATGACTTGCACTAAATTCTATTACTACTTGGGATCAACTGGGAGAAGTATTTTGCAAGCACTTTGAAGATAAATCCGATCATCTTTTATTAGTTGAAAAATTTACTACTATCAATAGAACACCACAAGAGTTCATGAATGATTTGAACTACATATTCCAAAAGACTTGGGATAGAATTCTAGAAGTGGTAAGGCCTACTCCTAAAAAAATTTCTTGTATTATCTAAGAGCTTTGAATTCTGATATTTCAGTAATGATACAATCAATGGGTGGAGAGACAATTCCTAATGCTTATGATATAGTAGTTAAAGTTGAAAAATAGTCCTATACAAGCAGGAAAGATATCTCCAAGGCCTTTATGCCCATCTTTACAGATATTTTCTCTCCCACTTCTCAACAAGTACCTACAATATCCCCAATTCCGTCATCTAATTCTTATTCTTTGATCCAATCCAATGCTACCCAAGTCCAATCAAGTGATTGACAAGAGATAAAAGGACTTTTAAAATATTATGGGAATGAGATAGTTGCCCTCAAAAGGCAAAAAAATCAGAGTTTTAGACCTTACTATCCTCCCAATCAATAGAATAGACTTTCTTTCCAACCAAATCCACAAGGCTCAAATCAGATGCTAATCCAAAGCCTATTCAAACAATTAATCAAAATGCTGTTACCACATCTAAAGCACTTGTCCTAGTTCAAAATAATCTGATCCAAGAATATGAGTGGTGTTATCCATGTAGTCAACCTCATGATAAAAAATCATGCATTAATGGTACTTAGAATTAGGCACTTATGGTGCAAGTAGCTACTATGTCACAAGGTCTAACAGTTGAGGCTACACCACAATAGGAAGTTTAAAAAGAGTTAGTGCCAAATGATGTTAATTTCCTTAACTAGCAAAAGGATGAATTTTATGGAATAGATCAGCTTGATAATCAAAATTATACTTCTATGGTAGCCAACACAAGGTCTAAGAAAAGGTCATTGGAAGTGAAGTAACTTACTTGTAAGATCAGTTCTTAGTCTTCTCCATTTTTGCATGCTAATTTTTTAGTCTCAAATCAACAAGACAGTCAAAAGAATCAGCCTACAAAGTTTTCAATCACCAAAAGATTCAAATTCTCATTCTTCCAACACAAGAAGGTGTTTCTATTAACAAATCACTATATAAGGTTAGTACCCCATCTTTTAATATCCTTGATCATATGAAGAAAATTAAAGCTAGTATGTCATTATGGGATACATTGTCACTTCCTAGACAAAAGGACCTTTTGCAAGAAGCCTTGTGAAATCTTAATCTTTCTATCCAACCACCCAAAGAACCATATAAGGTTGTGCTCATAAATAAATCTGATCCAAAGGAAGCTCAAGCAAATAAGAATGTCAAACCACCTCCGTACTATGTATCATTGTTCATAGGTCAAAATCTAGTTCACAACTGCATGATTGATTCTGGAGCCTCTAGCTCAGTTATGCCCAAATAGGTTGTTGAAAAAATTAGTTTAGATTATGAGCATCTTTCTAAGGGAGTAGTTTATCTTGATGGAACACCAATAACCACTATTGGAGTCATTATAAATCTGAACTTAATCTTGCATGCATGCCCCACTTTCCCCATTCCTCAAGATGTCTTCATTATTGATCTTCCTCCTCTTTTTGCCTTATGCCTTTCTAGATATTTCATGACCAAAATTAGAGATTATTTATCATCATACTGGTCTCATATGTTATTTAGAACAAGGTATGACACTAAGGTTACCATAAAATCTGAACCAATATCATAACACCACCTTGAGCCTTATGTTCATAGTGACAATAACTCAAATTGCATGATCATTGAGGAAGAAGACCTGTCAGTTGACCATCAACCAAACACACTTATAAAGGAATTTCTTGATTTTATTACTAGATGAATGGGCTTTTAAGAAATATGCACATGATCCATACCACCAAATAGAAGAAGATGAGTTTGGTGTATATTGTTTGCATGAAGAAGATTTTATGGTTCCTAACCTTGTCAAAGAAGATCATCAAGAAGAAGGTTTGTGGGAATTATACTTTGATGGATTAATGAGCATAAATGGAGAAAGTGGAGGAATCATGCTAATTTCCCCAACAAAGATAAAGTATTTTTCAGCTCTGAGATTTCAGTTTTCTTACATAAACAATACAATAGAGTATGAAGCTCTTGTGTATGGTCTTCAATGGGTAAGAAAGAGAGAAGAAAAACAATTGCAAGTTTTTGGTGATAGTGAGTTAGTGGTCAACCAAATCAGAGAAAAAGTTGCCACTAAGAACAATTTATTGAAATCTTACAAAAACAGGGTATGGGATTTAATTGAGGACTTTGATGATTTTAATATTCAGTCTATTCCCATAGTAAAGAAAAAATATGCAGATAGGCTTGCTGCCATTGGTGTTCAAGTTGATATTCCAGATCAAAAAAAGAAGGAAAAATATCTGAAGTTTGTCAAAATAGTGGTGAGGCCTTATATTCTAGATAACAACATTAATTGTCAAGTGTTTGAATCAGATGAGCAAATTGTTAATTTCTTGCGAGATGAATATGAGTTTTTCAATCAGAAATCAGGAAAAGTTGTAACAAAGGTATGGAAATAAAATTATTTAGCTAAAATCTAACAAAATTACTGAAGGATTGATTGCTCCCGAGTCTATTTTCAAAATAGATGATCAGGCTAGAAAATAAAAATCCAATATGATGATCAAGTAAGAGGATTATGAAGCAGTCAATATTGGAAATGACAAAGCACTCAAAGTGGGTAAGGTATGTAATGATGATGAAAATATTTCTTTTGTTTAACTTTCTCAAGAACTTGATGATGTTTTTTCATGGAACTATGGCGATTTAAAAGTTTTTAATCCAAATCTAGCCCAACACACCATAGAATTGGATCGAAAAGCCAAACTAGTTAGAAAAAAGCAAAGGACAATCAATCCAAAGATTGAACCATTGATGAAATAAGAGTTGGATAAATTAATAAAGGCTAATATCATTTTTCTTGTTAAACACTCATCATGGGTCGCCAATTTTGTTCCTATAAGGAAAAAGAGTGAAGGAATATGATTGTGTGTAGATTCCAGAGATCTGAACAGAGATTCTTTAAAAGATCTACCATCTATGGAGAAAATTTTGCAAATGGTAAGTGGCTTCTAGAACATTTTTCCTTACTTGATGGTTATTTAGGTTATAATCAGATCTTGGTATAAGACTCATATCAGTTTAAGACAACATTCACCACAAAATGGGGCACCTATGTATATAGGAAGATGTCATTCGGACTATCAAATACAGGAGCCACTTTTCAACATGCAATGGACTTGGCCTTAAAGGATTAATCAATACTTGTGTTCTTGTTTACCTAGATGATATAAATATTTTTTCAAAACATGTTGCAGCTCATATCATACATCTTAGACGTGTTTTTAGAGGTGTAGGGAATATGGCGTTTCACTTAATCCAAAGAAGTGTGCATTTTCAGTATATAAGGGTAAGTTTCTTAATCGCATTGTTTCCAAGAAAGGTCTCACAATTGATCCAAAATGAGTAAGTGCAATTGTGTCCTTATCTTTTCCAAATCATAAGGAGTTGCAAAGTTTTCTAGGTAGGATTAATTTTATCAGAAGATTCATTCCATATTTTACAAATCTTGTAAAGCCACAAACCTTAGTGTTAAAGAAGAACAATATTTTCAATTGGGGAACAAAGGGAAAGAACGCCTTTGAAGAAATCAAGCATGCCATCTCACAAGATCCAACTCTCACTAATCCATATTTTGGTAAAGACTTCATTATTTATGCTTTTGAGTCAATTGATACAGTCTTAACTATGTTGGTGCAATAGAATAACGAGGGAATGTAGCAACCAATTTCTTTTTCCAATCATGGGCTACATGATTATGAGGTGAAGTATCCATTTGTTGAGAAACAAGTTCTTTCATTAATTAGGAGCCTTAAGAAATATAGACACTTGTTTTCTAATAACAAGATTCATCTGATGGTTTCTCATCCAAGTGTCAAGGAATTTATTTTGAGTGAAGATTTGAATGAGAAGAGAGTAGGGTGGATCAAAAATGTAATGATATGATGTTGATATTAAAGTTACTAAGTCGATCAGAGGAAGAGGATTGTGTGAGTAGTTAGCTTCATATTTTCATGATGATAAAGATCAAGTTTTAGCCATTCAAGATGGTTCAAATCCAATAGTTTTTGCATCACCTCAAAGTTGGATCCAAAAGATGATTCATTTTCTTAGTACTAGATAATGCCTGCAAGGATTGGAAAAATAAAAAAGGAGGTATTTCAGGCTACAATCCATTCCTTATGTTCTTGTTGATGATATACTTAAAAAAAAATATGTGCATGAATTTATTTTAAGATGCATTAAATCAGATCAAATTGAGCATGTTTTGGAGGAATTTCATGATGCTTCATATGGTGGCCATTTTTCACCAAGATCCATAACCTTAAAGATCATGAGAGCTGGTTATTAGTGGCCAAAATTATTCAAAGATGCTCATACATGGGTAAGAAAGTGTGCAAATTGTGCAATTTCTGTAGAAAAACAAAAGCTAGCAGCTCTCCCTCTTCAATCCATCCATGTAAATCAACCTTTCATTCAATGGGGGTTGTATTTTATTAGCATGATTAACCCACCTTCTAGTGCATGCCATAAATGGATTCTCACAACTACAGACTACTTCACAAGATGGATAAAAGAAGTGGTTTTAAAAGAAGCAAATGAGACATCAGTTTTAGATTTTTATGAAAGTATTGTCACAAGGTTTGATGTTCCAACAACAATCATCTCAGATAACGCATTTTATTTCCTTGGAGAAAGAATTAGTGCATGCGATGTCAAGCTTGGCATCCATCTATCAATTTCCAACTATTATCCTCAAGGGAATGGTTTAGCTGAATAAAAAAACAAGAATCTTCTCAAAATCCTCAAGCATACTATGACATAAAACCAAAGAACATGGCATACAAAAATGAAGTAAGATTTATTGGCTGATAGGATTACTCCTAAAAGGTCCATCAACGATTCTCCTTTCATGTTTTTCTATGGCAAAGAAGCAAGGTTTCCCATTTCTAATGAAATACCAACCCTGGACCTCATTAATCAAATGGAGATGATGGAGGTAGATTCAATGGAAATAAGATTTATGTAGAATTGATGGAGTTAGAAGAAACAAGGGACTAGGAAATGACAACAATTGAAATTCATCAAGCACAAGTCAAGAGTTATTTTGATAAGAAATCATCTGCTAGAACATTCAAAGAGAGAGACATTGTGCTTAAGTGGGATGAAGACCGAATAAAACCTAGAAGACACAAAAATTCTATGCTTTTTAGAGTGGACCATACTTGATTATAGGTTGCAAGAAATACAATGCTTTCCAGTTCTCTAGAATGAATGGTGATGAATTTACCATCCCAGTTAATGGGATGTGTCTCAAGCCTTGTTACTAGGGGTGTTCTTCCTTTGTAGTAGATTGTTGTGTTTACTTTTCAATAAGTGCTTCATGCACATTGTTTTTTGTGGGTTTCTTTTCCTTGTGTCCCTCATGTACTTTTATTTTGTTTTATCTAATAAGTGCTTGTAGGCACATGTTTTCCCTTTTGTTAAAAGGTATTTTCAATGTCCTTCCAACTCCGAACAGGTTCTAAAAATTTGAATGTTTGACTCCATGCCCAATGGATACATCAAAACACTAGATCATTACAGCTAGCAGGTAGATGACCCCATAAAATCTCCAGAATTGTTACCATTTCTTACACACATGCAAGAAGGCAACTCAAAAATTTGTTCTTAGCTTGACATAGATTTTCAAAAGGCTTGCAAAATTTTGAAGAACAAGTTCCTGGGAATGAATTATGAATGTTTTGCACGAGTTGAGGACTATAATTGCTAATATTTAGTTGAAAACATCAAAGGTAGAAACATCATAATGAAATAGTACAGATCAGTCTTTAAAAATGGACTTAACCATTTTTAAGAGCAAAATACGTCCAAATGGCCGTCACTTTCCATGTCTTACAAGCACTGGCCATTAGTATTCAAAAATCCACATGGAGCAAGTTTAAATCGTTGGAGGATTTTATAAAATCCATGTGACATTGATTTGGTCATCAAATTTTACTCCAGAAGACAAGGGCTACGTGTCAGCAGATCAACGGCTCAGGCAGGGCTACATGGAACCATTCTGGGTTTCTCTTCATTTTTCTAACTCTGACAAACCTAAGCCCGCTGAATGAGCTATAATTTACAAGTTTTCAGGTTTGTTGTAGGTTAGTGAAGTCAAAGCTACGTGTTGACATCTTATAGAGTCAACGATCAAAAGGATAGGATGGCACTGATGTTTTCATGGAGCTTTCCTATTCGTTCGCATTTCACAAGTTTTAATCAAGGAAATGATTTGCGAAGGGCATGGATTTATTTTATTGGTTGGAGCTTTGCAGTTGACAGTCAAAGATCTAGTTTGGAAAATACATGGAATTTTCCTATTAGTTCACATTTTGAAGAACTCAATCGAGCTAATTAGCAAGTATATTGAGCTTTCTGATTCGTTTGCATTTCATAATGGTCAGTGAAGTGAAAGGAGAAGGATACTTGGTGATATTTTATTGGCTCGCATTTCGAAAGGACAAATTGGCACCATGGGGTTTGTGGAGCCTTTTTATTGGTTTACATTTCAAAAAACTTAGTCGAGTAAATTAGTGAATGCGTGGAACTATTTTATTCGTTCATAGTTCACAATGGTCAGTTAAGAAAAAGACAAAAGACACGTGGGTTGTTTCTATTGGCTTGGATTTCACAATTGTCAATCTAGTATTGACACCCAGACGCATGGGCCATTTTTATTGGCCCGAGTTTTTCAAGTGAAGGCAATCGAGGTCTGATTTGCGAAGGATTTGTGGAGCTGTTTGATTGTCTTGAATTTCATAAGGTACAGTCGGGCTGACACAGAGATACATGGGTTGTTTTTATTAGTTACTAAAATCAAGTTACTTTTACGGGTCGGATCACCTATTGTTTAAAGCAAATTTCATGCTTGGATGAGTCAATGGTGTGAACTAAACCCAAGATGGTGATTACTGAGTCACCACACTCACATTAAAATCATTCTTGATTGGGTTATAAGGAGAGCTCGTGGATGGTGACCGAGATTTTAAGGATAAAATAAGTCAAGAGGAGAGCATAAGTTGGAATATTGAAACTTCAAGTGAGCACATTCAAGCGAGTCACAAAGAAGTGCAGGGTATAAAACAAAATGGTTAGCATTCTTTCTTCATCCATGAAAACACTTTATCTTAGTTGTGTTGTCTTCATTATAGTATGAAATTAATGTAATGTTAGATTTTTCATGCCTAGTTTAGGCTCATATTTATTTTCTTTGCGAAGTCTTATATCATTTGATATGGTGATTGGATGGTACCCCTGTTCATATTTGGGAAGTTTCAATTTTAGATTTATTTTTGTTGACTATCGCTTGGTAGTATATGCAGTCACCCGATAGTATATGCAGTTGCTTGGAAGTATATGTAGTCACCCGAAAGTATATACAGTCACCTAGTAATATATGCAGTCACCCGTCAATATATGCAGTTACTCGGTAGTGATTTTGTTAGATGAATCATCTACACTTGCAGACACATGCTTATTGAGCTTCTATACAACCAACGCGTTTGTGCCTTTTTTGTGGTCGCTCCCCTCCAACCTTCCCCAACACAACTTTTCTCGGATAAGTTATTCGCCTACATCATGAAATAAATTTTTCTCATATTCGCCATCAAAACGAAATCCATTTTTGTAAATTCGCCAAAAAAAATCCAAGTTGGATTTTGGTAGGGGGTCTTAAAATTTACCTTTCCTCCTTCCATCAATGCCTTATAGGCTAACTTTTGAGTCCCAAAATACTTTTTCATAGTTCCGTGCTCATAAAACCTTCCATTATACATCTCAATTTTTTATTCAACTCCTCATTTATCACCAACTTGTATTCATCTACATCAATTCCCTCAAAGTCCAAGCCAACCTTCCAAATATCCTTAACAAATCGAAAATTAAATAATTGGTCTAAAAAATAAGGCCATCCAATCATAAAAGCCCCAAACTTATTGCCTCTAAGATAGTGTTCCATCCAAAGTGACTAAAGAATGCTCCAACGTAAAGGTGCGAAAGAACCTACAACCATATAAAAAAAATTAAATTTAACTTTTGGCTTCAAATAATAAATATTTAACTAGTTTTTCTAATACATGATTACGCCAAAAGGTGTGTTCTATGTTAGAAAGCCCAGCCCTTTCTGACAAGTGACAGAGGCATCAACGCGTGAAAATTTTTGGTCGATGAAATACGAACTTATATCTACCGTTCACATGGTATCGAATAGTTGGGAGGTGTGTTCTTTGGTAAAAACTTTCCCCTCCTCTAACGTAAAATTGTGGAATGTTGATTCTATGATCGTGTCGTCATCTTCTATGAATTTGAGCCGTAGATATTTTTGTCTTCTTATGTTGTGTTCGATCTGCAAAATTTCCTCACCACATATGTTTTACCAGGGTTTGGTTGAGTTCTTAATGTGTAAGTGTCAAAAATGATGAATGTTCAGTGCGTTCTTCTCTGTGTCTAACCGCCACGTGGTTTGGGATGATGAGTTGTTCTTTAATGGTCAGATTCGGCCCATGATGCTGCTAGATAAGCTGCAGGTTCTACCTCGGCCTATCGACTTGCAAGAAAATGAGGCCATTTTTCTACGCCCCAGAGTGAGGGTTACAGGGATGAAGAAGCAAACAGAGGGAGAGAGAGAGGGCTATCGAGGGCAAGTCTCAGTAAAGGCGGGGAGTTTCTGTAGATTAGTTAGTATGACTTCCAACAGGTATTGGCCAAATCAGTTCAAAGTGAAGCCCTCAGCTGTGTACCATCAATGGCACCAAATCACCACCTCTACAAATATCTCCACCCAAAACTCCTTAATTCGTTCTTAAATTCTACACTAATGTTTTCATTTTTACACTAATGATTTAGGGTTTTCCTAAATGTGTGCCTTCCACTCTACATTCTTCAACTGCTATTACTATTTACATGCATAGCTAAAGTCAATCCACATGTGAAACAAATGTGATTTCAATCATGTCAGTTCATATCTGGAGCCATTTTATATGAAATTCAATATTACATGCAATTAATATGTTTTTTATTATTTGAAACAAGATCGCGATCGCAGGAGGAACCCAGACCCAAAACCTAGATGGAATCCGAAGGCCGAGTATATTCGAATTTTGGAGAGCATATTCAATTTTGGAATAGTGAATCCATAGAGAGAGGAAATACAGAATATCGGGATGCAACTTCAAGAATATAGACATGTGGGAGAAGCTACTGTCTCCTATTCGTTCCAGAATAGAAAATCTAGAACCAAACAAAAACAACATCATCTTCAGGCTTATGTGGAGAATGCTAAAAGGTAATTCCGACTCTAAGAGGTGGATAAGCCTCAACGATTTTTTGTACAGAAGCAGAAGCATTGCATGCCACTTTCCTCCTCCAGCATCCCTGCAAAGCATCACTCATCCTCCTCCAAAAAGGAAGCCTCTTATTCAGAAAAATATAAGGAAAAGAGCGTGTTGATGCAAAAAAGAACACCCTACAATGACTTGTCCCATTTTCTGGCAGATCTTTCCACTTTTCTATTTGATTAGTAATTTATTTGACATAAGGGACTGCAATTAGATTACTTGTCATTGAAAATAATAGAGTTAGAATGATTTAAAATTTTCAGGATTTCTTTCAACCGGAATCTTTACTCTGCAGGATTCGCAAAGACTTCCTCCACATTTGCCTCTACAACTACAAACCTCATTTCTGTTGTCACATTTATAATGGCCACAAATTTTAAAGAAATTATATCTAGCTCCTAACCTAGAGGGTGTGTGCTACAAATAGAAACAATATTATGAACACACACAAATTCACAAAAGAAATATAAAAACAAGGCTTTGTATTAAAAATACTCCAAAGCACTTCGGTGCCTTCCCTTTCTTTTCTTTCTTTTTGAATTACGAAATTAAACCTCTTATTTATAGAAGTTTTTTAACCTTCAACCTTAGAAAATATCTCATAATATCTTATATTAGATATTATTGATCTTTTGGATATTTTATAGATATTCCCAGATATTTCTAGATATATATAATATCTCTTGATATTTTCTAGATATTATATACAATATCTTTTGATATTTTGGAGGAGTTAATATTCACAATAAATGTGAATATCTTTTACATAATGTTGAATTCCATAAAGTTAAAATTTATCTAGAATAAGATTAGATATTTCCAACACTCCCTCCTAATCTTGATTCTTCATGTATTGTTGGAGCAATACGGACCTATGATGCCTAAGAAATCTCTCATATGCTCAAATGTGTCCTTTAGTAATGGCTTGGTGAAGATATTAGCATATTGTTCTACAGACCTGTAAAACTGCAAAAATATTTGTCCATTGTTGACTAGCTCTCTGATAAAATGATACCTAGTATCAATATGTTTTCTCCTTTTGTGAAAAACATGATTTTTTGACAATGCAATAGCTGAGTTGTTATCAAAAAATATCTTCGTTGCTCCTTCTTGTTCTTGCTTTAGATCTTATAATACTCTTCTCATCCATATTGCTTGACATGCTGCTGTTGTGGCTACCACATATTCTGCTTCGACCAAAGAAAGAGTGATAATAGGTTGTTTCTTAGAATCCCATGAAACTGCTCCTGAACCAAAATGGAAAACATAGATGGATGTGCTCTTTCTATCATCTATGCTTCCTACACAGTCACTATCTATGTAACCAACTAACTTGAAAATATTAGAAGTTGTATATAAAATACCAAAATCTTTTTTTTCCACTAACATATCTTAAAATTCTTTTTCCAGCTTGCCAATGAGAATCCTTTGGGGATTCCATAAACCTGGAAATAAGACTTACACCATACATGATATTAGGCCTTGTAGCAGTCAAGTACATCAGACTACCAACAAGTCTTTAGTATATAGTTGGATCAATATCACAACCTTTATCATCTTTGCTTAGATTCAATCCTATGACAACTAGTGTTGATACTGGATTACAATTCATCATGCAGAACCTTTTCAAAATATCATTTGAATATTTTTATTGACATATAAAAATTCCATTTTCTGATTGACTGACTTCTATGCCAAGAAAAAACTTCATTAGACCCAAATCTGTCATTTCAAATTCCTTCTTCATTGATGTCTTAAACAAGTCAATTGACAAATCTCCTGTGAATATTATATCATCAACATATAGGCATATGTAATTAGAATTTTTTCTTGATCATTCATTTTGATGTATAGTGTTGGTTCACTATCATTTTTTCTAAATCCATTTTTCAAAAAATATGAATCAATCCTGCTATACCATGCTCCTGGAGCTTGTTTTAGACTATACAAGGCTTTTTTCAATCTACATACCTTGTGTTCTTGACCTACAATTTCATATCTAGGTGGTTGTAAAACATAAACTTCTTCTTCTAGTATGCCATTCAAAAATGCAGACTTGACATCCATTTGATAGACTTTCCAATTATTTTGAGTTGCTAATGCTAAAACAGTTCTGACAGTGTCTAGTCGAGCTACTGGAGCAAAAGTCTCATTATAATCAATTTTGGGTTGTTGTGAGAAACCCTTTGCAACTAACTTGGCTTTATATTTTTCAACATTTCCATCTGCATTGAATTTTTTCTTGTAGACCCACTTCATGCCAATTACACTCTTTCCTTCTGGAAGGCTCACAAGATCCCATGTACGATTATTTTCAATAGAATCAATTTCATCATCCATAACTTTTACCCATTTTTCATTTTCAAATGCATCTTCAAAATATATAGGATCATCATGAGAAAATAATGCAAAATCAGAATATAAATCAACATTCTCATCACCTTGAGTTTTTTCATAAATATTCCTTAAGCTTCTTGTCTTTCCTGGGGTGTCCCTAAAGTGAGACCTTTGTGTTGCCAATGCTAGATCTGATATGTCACTGCTATGAGACTTTGAATTTGAAGAATTACCTTCATTTCTTGATGCTTGATGTGGATGTAAATTTGCTGGAGGGGATGAGGATCCACTTGAGATACCTCTTGTGATGCTTCTTGAAACTGGAGTGTTATTTGAAGAAGACATCACTACACTGATCCCTTAAGGTGCCAGATGAATATTTTGTGTGATATTTTCATCAAACTCATTCTGATGATGAGGTATTCCTGCAGTGATATTTGTTAGCTTATCAACACTTCCATGCCATGCTTGTTTTTCAATGAACTGAACATCTCTATTGATAATAAAATTCTTTGTGATGGGGTTATACAATTTATAGGCTTTTGATTGCTCATTGTAACCTACAAAAATACATCTCTCTCCTTTATCATCCAATTTTTTTCTCCTCTCATTTGGAATATGTGCATAAGCTACACATCCAAAAACTCTTAAATGTGATACATTGTGTTTCTTTCCACTCCATGCTTCTTGAGGAACTTTATCCTTCACAATTTTTGTTGGACATCGGTTCAAGATGTAAACCGCACAAGCTACTGCTTCAGCCCAATACTCATTTGGTAAATTTTTGGCTTTCAACATACTTCTAGCCATTTCCATATTTGTTCTATTCTTTCTTTCTGCCACACCATTCTGTTGAGGTGTATACCTTGTTGTAAATTTCTTCTTAATCCCATGAAATTTACAAAAATTTAAGAACTCATTTGAACCATACTCTCCTCCTCTATCTGATCTTAACAGCTTTATAGAGTAACCGCTCTGCTTTTCAACCATGGCCTTAAACTCTTTGAACACACTAAAAGCTTCTGACTTATGTTTCAAGAAATAAACCCAAGTTTTTCTACTCAAATAATTTATAAAAGTCATAAAATACACGCTCCCTCCAATTGATGGTGTTGGCATAGGTCCACATAGATCTGAGTGGACAATCTCAAGAAGAGATCTAGCTTTATATGACTTTCCAATAGGAAAGTTTTCTCTATGTTGCTTCCCTAGAATACAAATTTCACAAGGATTGTTTGGTTGCTCTATCAAAGGCAAACCCTTCACCATATGATTCTTTTGCAATAAATCTAAACCACTAAAACTTAAGTTTCCAAATCTCAAATGCCACAACCAAGTCTGATCTTTTAAAGAAACTTTAAATGTTAGTGAAGAAAGCTCTTTAGATGACAAATCATGTTGGATTCGTAATGGAAACATTTTGTTTCTTGTCATCTCAACCTTTTCAATCAATTTGTTACTTGGATTTCTATCTAGAATAACACATGCATCATCTTCAAAATAGACTTTATATCCCTTCTACACTAGCTGCCCAATACTCATTAGATTATGTTTCAAACCAGGAACATAATACACATCTATAATGTGTTTGTTCTCACCTTTTTGTTTTTCAATATTTATGGTTCCTTTTCCCATTACTATAACTTTATTATCATTTCCTAACTTAACTTCAGATGTAACTGACTCATCTATGTTTGCAAACATCTCCTTACATCCAGTCATATGATTACTGCATCCACTATCTAGAAACCAAATATCCTTTGTACTTTCTTGAGCAACATTACATGTGATTAACATTGAACCGTTGTTATAACTTTCAGACTGATTTTATTTAGAAAAATGTGCATTATGTCTACTCATATCAAATTGTTTCTTCTTGCATTCATTGGCATAGTGTCCATACCTTTTATAGTAATGACATTGAACATGTGACTTGTCATACCTTTGACCATAAGTATGATTCTTGTTGTTTCCTCGGCCTCTAGCACTTGCAATGTAGAGATTTAAATTTGTTCTTCCTCCTTCATAAGATGTGTTTGCTCTTCCAGATCCTCTTTGGAAATCTCTTCCTCTACCTCTGTTGAAGCTTGATCTTCCTCTTGCTCTATTACCGCCAATTGAAACTTGCAATTTGAAGGCTTGCTCAAGAGATGAGCTACTTGATCTATTCAATCTTTGCTCATGGGATATTAAAGATCCCATTAATTCATCTACAGACATTTGGGTTAGATTCTTTGATTCTTCTATTGCAACAACAATCACATCAAACTTTCTAGGAAGACTTCTCATTATTTTCTCTACAATCCTTTTATCCTCTAGAGTCTCACCATGAGACCTAATTTGATTTACTACACTCATCACGTGGGTGAAAAATAAATCTACTGAATCTAAGTCTTTCATGCAAATATTCTCAAAATCTCTTCTAAGATTTTGTCATTTTGCAACTTTTACTTTACTAGCACCTTGATAATTTGTTTTAAGACTTTTGATCTAGTTGTTGTTGCAACACGCAGAAATATGGACTCGTCCATTGCTTGTTGAATTTGAAACAAGGATTTTGCATCCTTCTGCTTGTTCTCCTTCAACAAATCCTTATCTGCTTGTGCTAATGCTTGAAATGCTTGAAAATTTGTAGGTTCTGGAAACCCATTCTCAACTAGCTCCCACACATCTAGTGAACAAAATAAGGTCCTCATTTTTATGCTCCAATAATCGTAGTTCTTCCCATTGAATATGGGGATGTGGGCTTGAGTGAGGCTGTTGCTCGTACCTGCCATTTTAACTAGACTAATAGAGAAAAAATACAGACTAATGATGTAATCTCAACCTAGCTCTGATACCAATTTGAAGAAATTATATCTAACTCCTAACCTAAAGGGTGTGTGCTGCAAATAGAAACAATATTATGAACACACACAAACTCACAAAAGAAATATAAAAACAAGGCTTTATATTAAAAATACTCCAGAGCACTTCGATGCCTTCTCTTGCTTTTCTTTCTTTTTGAATTACAAAATGAAACCTCTTATTTATAGGATTTTTTCAACCTTCAACCTTAGAAAATATCTCATAATATCTTATATTAGATATTATTGATCTTTTGGATATTTTATAGATATTCCCAGATATTTCTAGATATATATAATATCTTTTGATATTTTCTAGATATTATATACAATATCTTTTGATATTTTGGAGGAGGATAATATTCACAATAAATGTGAATATATTTTACATAAATTTGAATTCCATAAAGTTAAAATGTATCTAGAACAAGATTAGATATTTCCAACAACTTTTACGTACTGCTCCAAAGCTGTTTAGCGATGAATTATGGGTAAGAAATTTGATTTTGATGGAGCTCATTAATAAATCTGGTGATATTAGATACAAACCTATAATTTTCAAGACCTTGATCACACAAAATTCAGCTGACATCACTTTTCATATTTATGTAACATGGTAAATTGAACCAGAAAATAGGGGCTTCAAGTTGGATTTGTTATGAGTGCAACTAAAACTGGATTGGGTTTTCATCTAGATTAGAGAAATTTGATATCAGAAGCAAGCGTGGGCAAGAAAAATTTATAGGTATCATTATATGTGTGTGAGGGGAAATGATAATGACTTTATAGAAAGGCCCATCACTTGCAAGGACACAACATCTGTTAAAACTTAATAAATGGATGCCTGGTGCACTCATGTTGTTTGGGAGCTGATTTTTATGGTATGCATGGCTTACTTTTCAAGTACCCATTAAATTCTTCAACCCAAACACATGCTTATATACAAATTTACTTATATACAATGTTCCTTAAACAACCCCAGTTCTGAACAAGTATCTACCTCAAAAATCATTAACAGTGATGCTGCTCACAAGGATAGTTTAGAGAACTGCAATGGCCTTAATTTTTGAGCCGAATCTCTCTACCTAGAACCTAATATAGGACATTGTACTTCTCAGCATTGAATATTCTATAAGAAAATCAAATTTTGTATTCATTTTGCATAGAGTTAGACATGTCAAACATTGAAATGTATTTCCATTTCGTAACTTTGAACAATAGATAGGTATAATTGTTATTTATTGATTAAACTGGGAATGGTGGACCGTCACCCTAGGACACAAATGGGCCCAATTTTATGGTTGATTAAACGAGGAATGTTGAGCCCTTATCAAAAGACACGATTGAGACCCAATAAAACATGTGATCCATGGATGACAACGTACTTCATTGATGTTGTGCCAAAATAGTCTACTATAAAGTCAATTTTTAGTGAGACTTTGGTTTTAATTTGTGCTTATATAGCTGATGTTTAGGATCTTCCCTCCATTGATTGGTATACGAATAGTGTTGGGCCTTCACCATGAAACACAAATTGATACAATTGAATAAGTAACCCAGGAATGGCATGATATTTACTCATTTCTAGAAAAATAATATTTCTTCCTTACACTACATTGATACTGATATTGGTATTGATGAAAGAAGTACTATCTTCATCATTTTCCTTCTTTGTACTTGTCTATTGTATCAATGAAAAGTGGCTTGTCTTTGCAGTATTCTTCAATCCATTATCAACAATTTTGGTTGTAGTCTTGAACCAGTTCATCCTTCATGTCAAGCTCCACATGGGAAGGTTGGTTTTTTCCTTGAACCAAAAAATAAATAAAAGAGAGATATCTCAACCCAATCAATATTTTTTATCTCAAAAATTCAAATGAATTGACTTGTCTAGATAATGGTCTACTAACATTTGACAAATACTTATATAACTGTGTGTGATTTGTGTATAGCTTGGTAGGAGGAGTTTTGATAATTGCAATGCTTTACATTGTACTCTGGAGCAAAAGAAATGATAACAAAGAAATAGACAAAGGAAATGATGGGATCACTTGTGGATCGAACAACACTATTGATGTTTGCCCATTTGAAACTAAACAACCTCTGTTAGAAAATGAAGGCTACCATCATTCAGAGGAAGAAATTGCCCATTTTAAACTCTCAACTAATATTCTAAAAAATTTCCATCCACTAAACCTCAAAATTTTTGGAAAATTTGATATTAATTGGACTCATAAGATCTCATTTCCCTCCACAATAATTCATAGCAAAGGTCGACTATTATGGGTCAACTTATCTATGAAATCCTCCACATTATTTCACATGTTTTTTTGCACTTAGTTAGAGTTTGATAATCTTTGTTTACAATATCTCATATATAGTGGTTCATAACTATTTATTAGGCATGAAAATGATGGTTCATTTGTCACTTTTAGGTTGTATTCATTATGTTGAAGGTGTTGTATAACTTCAACTCGGGGGGTTCTGACACTGGACAAAACATTTGTATCAATGACATATTAATTTTTAATTTTGAATAACTATTAGGCTTTGTTTGTTATACTATCCCACCCATGTTTTCTTGTGAACATTTTTCATGTCCTTCGGTTGATTTTGTGGAAGGTCTAGGTTTATCAAACTTGGCAGGCTGACATCAGTAAAGGGATTGACTGCCAACTTCAACATGAGCAGGTAGCTCAAATTCGTGAGAAAGGACGGAAAACTTCCATTCAAAGAACTTTCATAAAAATTCAAGGTTTCGACTCTCAAGCCTGTGAAACTCATCAAATGTGGGGGGAATTGTGTCAAAGAAGTATTTAGAAAAGAGGTCAAAATATTTCAAATTCTGGAGCTCTAATATAAAATCGAAGAGCTCTGCAACAAATGAGTATAGAGGTAAATGCAAATATTTGAGATTCCTTCATGCATCATGTCTTCTTCTTGGATGGGCGCCATCCCCTTCGGTGTTTTTTATTTATAAATTTATTTAAAAGAGAATTTAATTATCTTGCAAAATTCTATTTAATGCAACACAATTCAAAGTCAATATAATAATTTGTTTTCAAAAAATTATTTTATTACTATTACATGATGTAATTTCAAACCTTATATGAAATAATCCATGGTTTGTGGAGATTTGTTTAATTTAAACCAGCTTGTGTTATTTTGTTCATTCTAACTTATTAATAATTTAAGAATAAGCTTATTCAAAGAATATGAATGAGAGGATGAGTTTAAGCAAGTAAACAAAGGCTTCAACATCAAGTGACCATTCCAAGGGAGGGTGTTATATAGAAAATTAGTGGTTCATATCATGGTTTGGATATTCATTGTACAACGAAGGATTGTGCCCCCATGTATGAAAAATTACCATTTAATAAAATAATGACAAAGGATCCAAAATGAGTGTTCTTATGCCTGATTTTGATATGGGAGTATTTATTAGTCTTAATTTTAAGGTAATTGTGTATTTGATTCTTAGTTTACTCATGACATACAAAATAAAGTATTTGTATGTCATTTAAGAAGAGGTGGTGTTCATTTTGTATTAAAAGTTTGTAATTTTAGGTTAATGGTTATTCATTAATTCTTTTAGATGGCAAAAAAATTATATATTTGATGGTTAAGGATAAGTTTTTATTTATATGTTTCTTCATTTTTAAAATGTTCCCAACAAGATTTTTCTTTGTTTTCCTCTCCCTTTCACCTCTTTTGTATTGTTATGTTTTTTCCAAAACCATACAATCAAGGTTTTGGGTTCCCTGAAACTTGAGGTGTAAGGTATTTTTATTTTTTATTTTTACTTTAATTTTTTTTGAGTGGGTCTTCTAACTCTATTTTGAAACCCTTGAGTTTTTTTGAGTTGTTCTTTAATATTTTTCATGTTTATTGTCTGTTGGTTTGCATACTAATTAATTTCTATTATAAATTTCTTTACATGTGAAGGGTTGGAGGTTCAACATCACACGTTGGAGTTAAATTTAACAGTTTTGAAAAATAATTTAAAAAATATATAATATATTGTTATAAATTATTAGCAATGTTAAACTTAACATACTCTCACTTAAAAAATGTATCACAATTTGACCCATGATTATATGTTCTAAGAAAAATTAACGTATAATCATTTTTTATGATTCAAAATTTAATTTAAATACATGTTTTAAAAACAATTATTATATAATCAATTTTTTTTACAAAACCAAATAAAATTGTAGATATTTTATTATTCTTCATGTTTGAATCAGCACCACTTCTGCAGTGACACATACAAGAGAAATCCCCTCTTCATTCCCTATCCTTAACCCTCCCCTCTTAATCCCCATCGGTCCTTCCCTTTCAAGTTACTCCACTTTTTTTGGAATTCAGATCTTCTATGTTACTTTAGTTTCCACTACTTTGTAATTTTATCATTTTCAAACTAGAAATGTAATAATATTTTTGTTGTGTGTTTCAATTTCCTTTTCCGCTCACCCAATAGTTCCGTTTTAGTGTTAACATCGCACACCTCAAGTGCGATTGCTAGTTTAGTACACAACAAGAGTGTCAAAAGCATGTCAAAAAAGAAACATGAGAAACTAACTTAAAAGAAAAGAAAATATCAATAATTCTTGCATTCGGAGAAAAAATGTCTTAAAACATATAAAGTGTGTGTTGCTCTTTTGTATTTCATTTTCATATTTCCATATTTCTATTTTGGATAGCAATAATTTTGTCCGTAGCCGTGAGAATGTGGTTTTTTATTATTGACTGGCCGATTCGTGGGTCCAAATAATATTGATGTATGAGGTGGAAAAGTGATATGAACGGATTTTTTTTTATAAATTATTAGATAATAATTGGGTTGATAATGTTTGGATTTAAATATGTTCATTTGACTCAAATATTGAGAGTGATGAATCTTTGTTGGCTACTAAATGGTCAACCAAACTAGTTAATAATTATAATGCGGATATTTAAACTAATAATTAATAATTAATATAATATTTATATATAGTATTATTACATATATTTAAATAAATACATCAACAATGATATTAAAAATTAGTATTATTGTTTTATCTTCATCATTCACCGGAGGTGTTCTTTACGAAGAGAGTCCTGCGGGGAAAACGTCAAAATCCAGTGGGCCTCTTCACGGAAATATTTCCAGTGGGCCATAGTGTTCATGGAAGGAAGCCTCTGCCAAAACTTTTGGAATGCTTACACCCTGTGAGTCTATTTCTACCTCTATTCTTGTACATGATTAAACCATTTATGAGTACAACAAAACTGATTATTTTACCATACACACCATTCGGGTATTTACTTCTTGAGTTTATGAAATCAGAGAGGAGTGATTTGGAATGAAAATACCTTGGAATGAAAATAATTATGGATTTAGATTTGTGGTACGGTATAATTAAAGCTTATCTGGTAGGAATCCATCTGTGCTGCCCATGACTATGTATATAAAGGTTAGGCATCCAAGAAGGCAAAATAGAAAGTAGTTTTCTTTTGTCCCTTTCCAGAAGACCTGCGTTGTTGTTCCACACCCATGTGAAGGGTTTGTCATCATTAAATCATGGAAGAAGTTAATTTTTGTTTTGTTACAAGAACCTAGGTAAATATGTATGCAAAATGTGGCGCATATGCAAGGGAAGTGAACTATCATCTAAATGCCTAAATGCAATGTGGCCCCTTGGATCCTCATATTTTAGGGAAGACATGGGCATCCTCATGTAACATTGACATTGTTTCGCCAAATGCAATCAACAGGTGTCCAACCTGCTCAGTTCGTCATAGAGCTTTGACTCTATATAACACCAGCATGTGT
Organism: Taxus chinensis; assembly: GCA_019776745.2. Classification (NCBI taxonomy): domain Eukaryota; kingdom Viridiplantae; phylum Streptophyta; class Pinopsida; order Cupressales; family Taxaceae; genus Taxus; species Taxus chinensis. The sequence goes on along the minus strand of CM034152.1, from coordinate 728,704,510 downwards.
CTAATTTGATCACCTCACCTTTGCTAGCATACTACCAACGTGTACACGTGAATTGTTTGACAAAATGCCTCAAACATATGTGGTCTCATGGAATGTAATGATTGGGGGATATACAAAAAAAAATCCTATTGCAAAGGTTTTGGAACTTATCAAGAAAATGTAATGGATAGGCCCTGGGTGAATTTGGCGGAATGTTACAACTCTTTCAGCCTCCTTACAATGACTGTGAAAATGGGAGCCTAAGAGCAGGATATTTCCTATTACTCAACAACCAATATCTTCTTATGTTATGAAATACATAGAAACGTTTAAATATGTCCAGAAGTAGAGTTCTTTTCCAACAACCTTTACATTGTCATTCTCTCCGGTCTAATTTGCAACTCATGTACAATTGCTAGTAAATATATAACTAACGTCCCCTTTGCTAGAAAACATCCGTTTTACGGCGGCTCTTCATTTTCCCAGCAACTTTACTGATACGTTAATTTGCCGGCAGGTTTTTCTCGGCGGAATTTGAGGGTATAACGTCATCTTCGTGATGGCACATTTTTTTGGTCTGTCTTACGTATGGGAATGCTCACATTATACATAACATTGACCCGGTTTCACCCCCTCACTCAAACAAATAAAGTGAGAGGAAAAATAGAAGGGTCAATTCTAAACTAAATTAAGAGGAGAAACGAGGAAAAAAACCGCATCATTCGAGGAAGACTATAAACGGGAATATAACTACTTCAATCCGTAACAATATACACCACATAGACAAGACTATAAATGGATACGTCAAGAAACCAAAACCAAATGAATTTATCCTGTAATGTTATCTCTAAAAAAACAAGGCTCTATATAGAGATAACTAGTCTTTAAAAGATAATCTCCATACGGAAAAAACTATGATATTATTATGGTTCACTAATGAATGGATACGTGCACATCTTGTAGGTGTCACCCATCCTTAATCTTAATTTATATGAATTTGAGATTATAATTTAAGGAGATAAAATACATTTTCCTACCTAAGTAACCATTAAACTGCAATATTAAAATATGATTATTATGTTGATAGGGGTAGATTTTACTGCACTGTTTCAATCAATGGTGGAAATTGATTTTTGGCCTTGTAAGACCATTGGGCAAGTGAGAACCATCGATCACAGTACAATGAATTTGGTTTTGTGGGCGGCCCTAGTTACAATAGATTTCATGTTTGATAGCGCGCCATATGACAACTTCAACAAATGACAGTTTTTATTTTTTATCTTCAATGCTTTCACTTACCTTTTCCTGTGTGAAGCTCATCGGCGGCGCATTCTCCTCTGTTTCGTTTCTATTTTGTGTTTGTTGGGGGTGTGTTGCTCACAGTAATGGGTTTAAAAGCAATGTTCATTCACGCAACTCAAGGGTCGACTGGTAGGCTGCAAAATAACTGTTCTTGATGGTTGTGTGAAAGGGAATATATGTGAAAAGTTCTTGATGGTTGTGTTTGTTGGTTGCTAAACACCAGAAAAGTGGGTTGAATCAAAGGCAATATTTTGTCAAATGTCAGCAGTTGGAATATGCCTTGTGCCCAAGTATCTTCCTCTCCCAATGGTGGGTAATTTGGGAGTTTCTGTGGCTCTTTTCCTTTCTCCGTAATGGTGTTAGGATTTCTACCAGATTTTTCCATCTGTCTTCTAATTAGACTACAAAAATGGTAGTTATTATCTCCTTCCAAACTTATACTGTACAAATCCATGGCCTAGGGCTTGCATATGTCCCTCTCGGATTTCATTTTTTATTATTTTATCAGAACAAATTGTATCATCTTTTATTGTCGAAAATAGTTATGAAACTATATGAATACTGAAATAATGAAATAAATTGTGTATATATTCAAGTCTTTAAACTTATTATTGTATAATCCTTATGGGCCAAATAGACAATTTAACAGGGTTTTTTTCCATATAATGGCTACAACATGACAGTTATAAGGAGTCAACCCTGAGATTTGAAAACTTTATTCTTCCCTATTTTTGGGTTGATCATTGGACCTGTCATTTTTGCTTGGTTCTTGGATTAGTGTCAATTCATGTTCGTATGTCACATTTTCTGAAGTGATTGGATTAGGTTTCACTATAAAAAGATTTATTAGGGTTGATACATGATACAAATTTGGCGTCCATGGTTTTTATAAGATTTGTTGCGTAATGATGAAACTTACAAAGTCCGAATTTTGGTTTTGTTGGAAACCCTTAACAACATTTTTCTTCTTTATTTATTATTTATTATTTCTAGTGAATGGATAAAACTTTCACATTCCTGTCCATCTTACATGATTGTATGAAGTGGGTCTTGATTGTTGAATTGGGTTATTGCACATACAGTGTGAATATTTAAAAGCAACCGATGAAGTAAAGTATGCCACCCACGAACTTTCTTATGGCTTTGCAAAAAAATTGAAGTCTTCTCAAGTTAGATAAATCTAAAGGTAGTTGACAATATTAAATATCTAGGTCGAGCATAATTATACATAGCATGTACAACATTTTTCTGAGAGATTCATTTATGCATTTGTTAAGTTTGCTTGTTTCCATTCTGCTGCATTGCAATTGTTTTATCTCTTCACTTGACTATTACCTGATTATGGGGATCAAACAAAAATGCATATCAAGTGTTAAGTAAAAATGTAGGTCAAGATCTCCTTATTTTAACTTTAGCAAAGGAAGACAATCTGATGGTCTCCTTGAATAAATGCAATCATTTATACTTATAAACATATTTCTGTAGAGACACAAAATCACACACTTTAAGTAATTATCTAGTCCTGATAACATACTACCATTCATATGATTCCTAAGTAAAAAAAGTACTAATTAACCCATAGCTATTTGGCCACCTTACATTTGCTTTATGTTGTTACTTTCAGTCTTACACCCTTACTTGCTTAGTCTACATTTTTACTCTTCGGCATTTATCATCCTGAACACCAACACCAGGCGCCCTCGTCCCATCTGGGCACCCCTTTCATCTTTATACTTTACTCACACTTTTTGGATCCTTTCTATCTGTTTGAGAATCTTATCTTTTTGGTCATCGCCCCTTTCGGGGTTAGTTACAAAACTCAAGCAAAGGAATCATATAAATAGAAAGTTATGTGATCATAATAAAGGACCAAGCACTAAGCATTAGCTCTCACAACCTAAGGTTGCATCCATCAAGGCATCTAAGAGCACCATTGCATCTGTCTAGCTCCATCACAAAGGACACAAGGGCTAGTTTTCTACATCACACTTCATAGGAGGGAACTTCATTCTATTCCATGCACACATTTACTACATTCTACATCAAGCTATTTTCTCGCTATCCAAGTGTGACTAACACAAAAGCAACCTAGGGCACAATTCCACACAGTCGTAAGTTCACCATTGTGACCGCTGAAGACAGTTTGACCCCTCATTCTGCATCTTTTTTTTGGATTTGATGTCTATTTGAGGGTTTTGCAGGTTCATTCTTCATTGTAGGTTTCTAGCAATCTCGGCGATCTTGGTGCGACCTCGGAGCGATCAAAGGTGACTACATGTGAACACCTTGCGACACCTCATAAGAGGTTTTCTAAGAATTTCCATAGAACCAAGCGCCCAAAAACAGGTCTAGGGTGCCCACGAGCGCCTCTGTCCCTCTCCATGCACCCCAATTCAGTTTGCTCCTCTAGATATGCATTTTCTAGGGCTTTTATGCGATACTTCTTCCTCTCTATTCAGATGGTCAGAGCTTCAGTCCAATCCAAAATTTACTATGAATCAACTAAGCCTTTCTACCCTCTCCTTACAATTAAGGTTTCATTATTTATTGCTTAGTTTGCTTATGTATCTTTGTTGTAGTTAATTGTTATTCATTTACATATTTAGCTTAATCATTTTGGTGAACCCAACCTTCGAGTCTACCTTCTCTAGGGATTTATTCTTCTTATGTCCACCATCCGTAGTGGTTGTTTTGGGTCTTTTCAATATTGTGAGCTTTCTTCATCTATCCGTAGACTTTCCAAATCAATGGCTGATATCTCCACCTCAATGGCCATGCCTAAAAATCCATTGGATACCTCTCGCAATGTTCCTCTTAGTGAAATAAAAGCATCTGATAGCAAAAAATCATACGACGAAGATACCAACATTGACCAATAGTAATTAAACATGCTCACTGATTTTTGACAAACTTTGCGAAGTAATCCCACTCATCTTTCACATATTCTAAATGCTTTCATTACTACTAAGAACACCCACGATGCTTTGAAACCCCTTATTGCTCACTCTTTGGATCCCATGGCCTCCACTCAACCCATTTCTATTTTTGCTCCTATTCCTACTAGTACTACTCCTATCATTCAACCTAGCATTCCCAATACACAACCCAACTCTTCTTCAAATAATCATGATTTAACTTCTTTATATCAGGATCTACTGACACAAATTCGCCAGCTCCAACTTGCTACCTCTCATGTATCGCCATCTTCAGACTCCACTTCGATTTTACACACTCCTTTCACACCCGCCATTTCCGCCTATCCATTACCACCTAACTTCATCTCACCAAAACTACCCATCTTTAAAGGCCATGGTGACTCACAAGAGCACCTCTGAGCTTTTCGTGTGGCATGCCTCGACTATGCGGATGACCATACCATATTAGCAAAGCTCTTTCCCCGTAGTTTACAAGATTATGTGATGCGTTTAGGGTTTATTTTAGGGGTGAATATTCGTGAATAGGTGAATATTAGGAATTTTTAATTTTTAATTTGGTGATTTTTTCATTACCGTATGGTAATAGGTTTGCCAAAAATTTTTGGGTCATAAATAAATTTGTCCCTAGTTTTTTGTGTCTGTTTCACTAAGGGCAGACCAATGTTGGTATATTCACCATTATGTTATAATATACTATTATATATATGATTAATTCTTTATAATGCACTAATATAATATAATTCCAAAGCTCGTCAAGTTTGAGATCTGGAGTTGAAGATAAAGGTAAAAATGAGTATACCAGTGAAAAAGATGATAGTACAAGCCGTGCATCAACGCAAAACTACTACTGGGCGATATCACAAAAATGCTACCACACAGTAACGAAAAAATGTTGTCGTGTGACAACATTTTTGTGTTACCATGTGAAAAAAATTGTGTTACTGCACAATAACAAAAAAATACTATCGTATGACAACATTTTTTGTGTTACCGCATGGTAACACAAAAATGCTATTATATGAAAACATTTTTTTGTTACCGTATGAAAACATTTTTTTGTTTCCGCACGGTAACAATTTTTTTTTCGTTCGATAGCATTTCTAAGTTGTCATGAGGAAACATTTTTATGCATTACCAGCCAGTAGCATTTTCCCTTGCTACCAACTGGTAATGGTGTCATAAAAAAAAATGAGTATGAGATTTTTTTGCTTACGCCATATTTTGGGAGGACATATTTTTCATTGAGATGATCATTTTAACTGCTAATATCAAAAAAAAATTTATAAAAAATCCCATACAAACTTAGCAAAATTTGCATTTTTTGCAAAAAAATCACTTTTTTTGAATTTTTTTCATTGCACCATATTTTGGGAGGACAAATTTCCCGTTGAGCCAGTCATTTTAACTACTATTGTCAAAAAATGAATTTTCAAAAATTTACATATGTTTTTGGCCGACATCATATACTGTCAACCGAGAGCATATACTCTTCATAAAAAATGCTACTGGCTGACACCATTTTTTTTTGGAAAGAGGGGTAAAGTGAGGGTTTTAGAAGGTCCCACAACCTTGTACAAAAAGCCCAGCGGCTAGATTAGGTGATGATGCTTACATATAGATGAACCCATGAAAATTCCAAAAACGAACAAGCAACCAAACATAACCAAGAGTAGAAAAAAAACATCAAAGGAGCTTTTTTAGCTTGATAACAACATTCTTAGCCTAGATAAAACTTGACCCATCGGCAAGTTGATCAGCCAGAGTTAACAGTTCAGAGAATTCTTTGGTGATGGCAGCCCTGGTGTTATCGGTAAAATTTTCCCAAGCATTGTGAATCGAGAAGGAATGTTACAGCTTGGCCAGGATGGAAGTCACCAACTTGACATGACGATCATCTGGATGGTTCTCAGTGTCAGCAGCAGTTTCAATATTATCCTTTGTTGTGTTTCCAGTCGCAGCGTCTTCCCAATTTGGGGCAGCATCCATCTGAACATCATGAGGATTGGTTTCGCAATCCTCTATGATGATATTTTCGGAACCCCGCTGGAAAATAAGCCCCTCCTCCTTCAGCTCCACATCCAAGCCAATCGGACTAGAATCAAGGGAGTCAGGATACAACTTGGCTAGACCAAGTAGAGCGTTCGAGAGGCGGAGCTCCGAGCTAGAGGCAAGAGAAGAAGCAGTGAATGCCATAATAACAACAGGGTCTTCAAGATAGGTCTGGCCATGGGAGGGAAGAGGAAAAATAGGGGAAACATGGGGAGAAAATACCGCGAAGGAGGAACCCATGATGGCGACATCAGAGTCGGAGTCAGAAGAGACTTGCCGACGGCGACGATGGCTGGAGGAGGGACGAGAAGCTGGGGATGGAATGGGGGAAGAGGTGGGGGTACAACAGGGCCGATCATGCTTGGGGGGAAAAAGGGTCAACTCAGTAGGGGAAGCAATGAATTTGAAGAGGAGGTAAAGAAGGATTTGATGCAGAATGGGGCCTTATCCCTCCCTAGCAAGATTAATGGAGTGTTTGAACGACTGGAACAGAAAGGAAGCTAGGTTTATTTTCTTCCCCAACATAAGTGAGAGAGAATGAAGAAGTGGGGACTGAAGACCAACCTGTAATGCCCATCAATGGTGAAATATCTCATAATAACCTCTGTAACTTTGTCCCAGGGAGGAAGCAGGGATTCTCGAATATAACCAGAAAGATAGTTTGTCGGCTTCTCCCCTTTGGCAATAAAATCCTGAAGCTCTGCTTGCAGAGACCTCTTGAAGTAGACAGCCCCAGAGGTAGGAAGACCAGTCACTGAGGTGATGGCATTGGTGGAGATGGTGAAGTGGGTGTTGCCAATATGGAACCTGCCGCAGGACCAGGTGGCCAGGGCGCTATAAGAAACCAAAACCGAGTACCAAGACATTCTTTCCAAGAGTGTAGTTATGCCATTGTCCCTAAGAATGTTCTAAACTTCCTGGTCCTCCTACAGACAATGCAAGAAGCAAGTTCAATCCTTTTGAGTTTCCCTCCCATGGTGAAGAATCCGTGAAAGTGTATCGAGGTGAGGAGACATGAGTTGGATTTAAGAGGCTCGCATTTCTGTGGGAGTCTTCCACATCACCCGTCCTCCTATACCGGTGATAATTATGATGAGAAAGTGTGTATCTCAGACCTAGATCCTCATGAATGGAGTAATTCTCATCCCACGTGCTTGGCTCCATAGAGCATCGCTTCAAATTTATGTGAAAATCATGACTACCGTTAGTGGCAAGGATGCAGTGCTTTTGCTAGGCTTGTTGACATAAGGATCAGACTCCCACCGCCACGTGTTAGCTAGAAAATGAGAAGTAATTATGGGAAATTTGAAGGAGATTGGCCAGGAAATTTTCTAACCACATTTGTTGAGTATCAAGGAGGACACCAATGTTAGCCATACAATCTACCACCTTATTTCATTCCTGGAGAATGTGCTAGAATTTTATCTGCTGAAAGTTCCTTTGGAGGAGACAAATGTCAACAATAATATTTTTAATAGTCCATTGTCCTAGGTCTTCTGAGTCGAGGAGAGTTATAATATTGAGAGAGTCACTTTCCACAATTAAGGGATCATTCCCAATTTTAAGAGTTAGCTCAAACCCCTTAAGGATAGCTAAGGCTTCAGCACGGTGATTGGTACCCAAGCTAAAGTTAGTTGCAATAGCAGCTTGAGGGGAACCAGTAGAATTTCAGAGGATTACCCCCCCCCAGACTTCCCTGGGTTACCCTTAGAAGCACCATCTGTGTTGAGTTTCATCCATCCCAGTGGAGGAGGGGGCCATTGAACAACAAAATGAGCTTGGGAAGAGGGTTTAGCCATGGGAAAGATCGCCATTTGCTGACACCAGTCCTTGCTATTGCATAACTAGATTTTTTGCTAATATTTCTTCCATAAGAAACCATTGAGATTGTCTTGGAAGAGAATAGCAATATGGTTGGCCACCCTCTCAGGATCCCAACACTAGTCTTTGAAGATTCTCATATTTCTCTCTTTCCAAACGCCCCAGAGGTCGTGGGGGAGGATAAGTTTCCAAGCCAGGGAAAGGGTTGGGTGAGAGAAGGGGGAACACCATTGAATGAGGGTATCATGAATAGAATTTGGGGAAGTCCAAACAACTTCAAAAGGTGAAAAAATCCAATTCCATATAGCCTGGGAAAAGGGGAAGTGAAGAAGGAGATGAGAGGAGGACTCCGAGGCTTTACAACAAATAACACAACATGTGGGAAGTGAGAAGCCTCTCCTTTTTAAGTTCTCTCCCAAGAGGAAAGCATTCTTGAAGGAGAGCCAGGAAAAGAAGCCAATTTTGGGAATAGACTCTTTGGGCTAATTTTTGTAGAGTGGAGGTCCAAAGCTAGTTCGAAGCTTGGAGTCGTAAGCAGATTTAACAGAGAAGGAACCAGAGGAGGAGAGGATCCAAATATGATCATCAATAGGAGAGGAGAAAGGAATATAGAGAGAGAGGAAATGGAAAATCTCAACTTATTCAAAATCTGACTTTGAAGTTCACTGATGCTCGACCAATCCGGTAAATGCCAAGAGGGGATTGAATTATAATCTCTCCAGTAACCAAAAAATTTCTTGCCATGGCGATTGATGATTCTTTTGATAGGGTCCCAAACAAGGTTGATGCACAAAGTTTTATCACCTATCCACCAATCTAACCAAAAGTCAATTAATCTGCCATTTCCCAACCTCCACTTGGTTCCAGTATGTAGAAGAGGAAGAGAGCTAGTAACCGAGTTCCAAATAGCTGAGCTGCGAGTTGGGGAGGAGAGAAGGAAATCTTCATCTTACATCAAATATTTAGATCTCAACAACTGAGCCCAGTGTGAGTTACCTTGAGAAACTTCCCAGCCAATTTTAGCCAGCAGTGTAACATTCATATCAGCAATCTATCTGATACCAAGCCCTCCCAGATTGGTCGGCTTACAGAATTCATTCCAAGAGACAAGGTGTATCCATTTTTTGGCTTCCACCCTTGACTAGAGAAATTTATTTTGGATTCCCTCAACATCAGTAATCAATGAGGAAGGCATTTTGAGAAGAGACATGAAATAGATAGGTAAACTCTGAAGAGTAGCTTTGACCAATTGAAGTTTTTCAGCCTGACTAAGAATGGCTCCTTTCCAAGCAGCCAATTTTTTTTGGTATCTCTCAATGACTGGATTCCACAAATGCTTGGATTGCTTGCCTTGGAAAAGGGGAATGCTAAGATAGGAGGAGGGTAAGTCCACAATTTTGTAACCAAATATGTCAGCAATCCTTCTTTGAGTTTGAGCAGTGGTGTTTAGGAAAGATATACTTCTTTTGTTGAAGTTAATCAGTTGCTGAGAGGCAAGTTGATACTTTTATAAAATTTCTTTGAGGGCATGAGCTTCAATCACCGAGGATGCACTCAAGTGTTAGGAAATACGGGATAAAATATGTGGAATAATCCCTCACAGAATCGCAACAATAGAAACTAATATGCAGCAAATATTACAGATCTCAAATAAAAGTGATGAATAAAATAACAAAACATAAAGAGACGGTATTAAACGTGGTTCACCTAATTTGGGCTATGTCTACCAAGAATCACTTACTCAGATTTTATTACAAGCTAGCGCTCTCTCAATACAATACCCAGATCTATTTGGAGCTATGCTCATCAAACTCTTCAGAATTCACACCCGAATTCAAAACACATCTGCAATATTACATTATGCCTACCATATGCACAAAACCATATAAATAGAAAACTTCTTAAGCAATTTTACAAAACCATGGGTATTAAAACCATGGGCCAAAACCATCCCATAAACCTATGGGTCAAAAAATCCTGCCCATATGAGAAAAGCATGTTTCTTGATTGATTGGGCACGTTTTAAGGCCAATTTTTTTTGGGGGGCTGCCACCCCTGCCCGGCCCCGAACCCCGGCAAGAAAACTATGGAAAGTGTACACTAGTCTTAGTGTATAGTATTCAACACTTTCTCACATGAAAATAGGCTTCACAACCTAGCAATCTCCCACTTGGAGACTAGTTTTCCTCTGAGAAAGCTTCTCAACCCTTCACTAGTTTCCGTGAAGTCCAACCAAAATTGAACACAGCTTCAGTTTTTCCCTTGTGACCACCTTGGTCATCATTTCTATAGGATTTTGACTGGTATGAATCTTCTCCAGCTTCAACTTATCTTCCTCCAAAGTTGTCCTGATGAAATGGTACCTTAGCTATATATGATTTGTCCTAGAGTGGAAAGCAGAGTTCTTAGCTAGGTGGATAACACTCTGACTATCACTATGCAGCTTTCCTTCCTCCTGCTTATGCCCCAACTCCTCAAGAAATTGCTGTAACCAAATCATTTCTTTGCTTTCCTCTATGGTAGCAACATACTCATCCTCTGTGGTTGAAAAACCACTAGCTTCTATGGTCGTGAAATCCAGCTTACTGTTGTACCACCTACAATGTAAACACAACCTGTCATGCTCCTCCTGCTGTCTATATCTCCAGCCATATCCGAATCTACATAACCACACAGTGGTGTCTGATCCACTATAACACAAAATTTTCCCCATGGTCCCTCTCAAATACCAAAGGATCTACTTTATTGCTTGCCAGTGATCTCTACCTGTATCACTCATAAATCTACTCATCGCTCCCACTGCATGGGCAATATCGGGCCTGGTGCACACCATGACATACCTCAAACTACCAACCGTTGATGAGTAAGGTACCTTGGACACTACTCCTTTGATAACTTGAAATGGCCTGCCAAAGGAGTCCCAACTGGTTTAGCATTCTGCATATTAAACCTCTCCAAGACTTTCTTCATGTACTCTTCCTGAGATAAAGCCAGCTTTTGTTCCTTCCTATCCCGAGATATCCTCATACTAAGGATTTGTTTGGCTGCCCCCAAATCCTTCATAGCAAAGGATTCACTTAGATGCTTCTTGAGTACTTTTATTTCCTGCATGTTTTTACTTGCAACCAACATTTCATCCACATACAGACAAAGGATAATATAATTTCCATCCTCAAATTTCTTTGTATACATGCAATGGTCAAAATGACATCTAATATAACCTTGCTCCATCATGAAGCTATCAAATTTCTTATACCATTGACGTGGAGCTTGTTTCAAGCCATACAAGCTCTTCTTCAGTTTGCACACCATCTCCTCTTTACCTTTGACCTCATAGCCCTCTGGTTGCTACTTATATAGTTCCTCCTCCAAATCACCATGAAAAAATGTAGTCTTTACATCAAGCTATTGTAAGTGCAAGTCTTCTGTTGCAACTATTCCTATAATAATTCTAATAGAAGTCATTTTTACTACAGGAGAAAAATCTCATCAAAATCTATACCCTTTTTCTGTGCAAACCCCTTGACCACAACCCGGGCCTTGTATCTTTTCTTACCTCCTCCTTCCTCTTTGACTCTAAATACCCACTTGTTATGTAATGCTCTTTTGACTTTGGGTAGCTTCACCAAATCCCATGTCTGGTTCTCCATGAGATCTTGATGCTCCTCATTCATAGCTTGCTCCCACTTCTTCTTGGCATCTACCTGCATTGCTTCATCAAAGCTCTCTAGCTCTCCACTATCAATGAGTTATAAATACTAAAGGGAAGGAGAAAAATGTTTAGGTTCTCTTCTTACCCTAGAAGACCTTATTAATATAGGATTTTGAGGTTCCTGTTGATGAGGTTCATGAATTGATTCACGTGTCACTTTCCCATCTGGAAGATCCTCTACCGCTGCATATTCTTTCTTGGACTCTTCCCTGTTTTCCTGCAACTGCTGCTTATACATGAATTTCTCATTAAAGACCACATCCCTATATCAAATTATTTTCTTGTCCTTAATACTCCAACATTTATATCCAAAGTCATCACCACCATAACTGATGAAAGTACATTTTTCTAATTTAGCCTCTAGCTTGGTCCTATCATCCTTGTCTATATGGACAAACACCTCACATCTAAAGACTCTAAGAAATGAATAATTAACTTTCTTACCATACCAAGCCTTGTCAGGTATGCCTCCATCTAAGGCACTTGAAGGTCCTCTATTTATCAAGTACATAGCTATGCTCACCACTTCTGCCCAAAAAGAAAGAGGCAGTCCTGCATGTAACCTCATGCTCTTAACACGTTCCATTATTGTTTTGTTCATCCCTTTTGACACCCCATTCTATGGTGCAGTTCCTGGAACCATCTTTTTCCTGTGGATTCCATTCTTAAAACAAAAATCATCAAATTCATTGCTGCAATACTCCCCTCCATTATCTGACCTGAGACATTTTAGCTTAAGACCTGTTTCATTCTCTACCAAGGCTTTCCATTTAACAAAAGTGTCAAATACATCAGATTTGTTTCTAATACAATTAACCCAAACTTTTCTTATTGCATCATCAATAAAAGTAACATAATAAATTGAACCCCCAAGAGATGATACCTGCGCTGGCCCCCACACATTAGAATGCACCAGCTCTAACTTACTCTCTTTATTTGTAGGTCCAACCTTGAGAAACCTTACTCTCTTCTGTTTCCCATAAATGCAATCCTCACAGAACTCCAAACCTATTTCTGTATATCCGGGTAAATCCTTCTTTATGATCTCCATGCCTTTATGGCTCATATGACCGAGCATATAGTGCCATAATGTTGTATCTACTCCTAAAGCCACAAGATTACAAAAATTAGTGCTATAATTAGTTAAATACAAGGTTCCAACCTTCTTATCTCTTGCCACCAATAGATCACCCTTGGTAACCTTCCAAGATTCTGTTATAAATATCACAGTACAACCATCACTTCCCAACTTCCCTGCCGATATCAAATTTCATATTAATGTAGGCATATGTTTGACATCTTTCAATAGCCAAGTATTCCCATTCTACATCTTAACCTTAACAGAACCTTTTCCAACTATGTTGCAAGGCTCATCATCACCAAAAAAAAAATGCCCAAAATCTCCTTGAACATAATCAACAAAATAATGCCTATGTGGAGTAGCATGGAAACAAGCCTCTGAATCTAAAACCCAAGATTCAATAATATTGTGCAAAGAAAGAATCAAAGCATCCTGACATACATTACCTGTTGCCACATTTGCCTCCTTGTTTTCTTCCTGTTGTTTCTTCTTCCCCCGAAGCTCCCACCAGTCCTTCTTTGCATGCCCAGACTTTCCACAATGCCATCATACTATCTTTCTTTTAGATTTTGACCTTGCATGATCCTTTGATTTTCCATGACTTCCTCTATTCTTTTGTCTTGCTCTAGTTTCCACTGTCAAAGCATTCCCTAAAGTAGAAGATTCGCTAGATATTTTTCTTCACATTTCCTTTCTTAAAATCACCTCTACAACATCATCAAACTTCAACTTTGAGTTAGCTGGAACCGAGTTGCTTACTGTCATTACCAGGTTGTTCCAACTCTTAGGTAAAGAGCACATAACTAATAAATCCCTGACTTCTTCATCAAATTATATTGTAACTGAAGCTAGCATATTTATAACCATATTAAAATCATTTAAATGATCTACTACTGAACCATTCTCAGACATCTTCATATTAAACAACTTTTTCATTAAAAATATCTTATTAGAGGCAGAGGGTTTTTCATACAACTTCCCTAATGCATCCATCAGTTCTTTTGTAGTCTTTTCCTTTGAAACATTAAATAATACCAAAGATGCAAGACACATCTGGATTGTCCCAAGTGCCTTCCTATCTAGCAAATCCCATTCCGCATCCGTCATGCTCGAGGGTTTGTTCACCTTCTCAGACAATGGAATATAAAGATTCTTCTAATAAAGGTAATCTTCGATATGCATCTTCCAAAGACTGAAATTATACCCGTTAAATTTATCAACCCTAGATCTTCCATCATCTACCATAGCTCCCACTCAAGATAAAACTTTCCATGTGATTCAAAAACTTCAGCAAACCAAACTAGGCTCTGATACCAATTGTTAGGAAATAAGGGATAAAATATGTGAAATAATCCCTCACAGAATCGCAACAGTAGAAACTGATATGCAGAAAATATTAAATATCTCAAATAAAAGTGTAGAATAAAATAACACAAAAAAAAGAGACAGTATTTAACATGGTTCACCACCAATTTGGGCTACGTCCACCAAGAATCATTTGCTCAGATTTTATTACAAGCCACCACTCTCTCAATACAATACCCAGATATGTTTGGAGCTATGCTCAACAAACTCTACAAAATTCACACCTGAATTCAAAACACATCTACAATGTTAAATTATGCCCACCATATACACAAAACCATATAAATAGACAAATGCTTAAGCAGTTTTACAAAACCACGGGTATTAAAAACCATGGGGCAAAACCGTCCCATAAACCTATGGGTCAAAAAATCCCACCCATATGAGAAAAGCACGTTTCCCGATTGATTAGGCACGTTTTAAGGCCAAAAATGTTTTTTTGGGGGCTACGCCCCCAACCCCCTACTACCAGGGGCTGCCGCCCTCAGTCCAACCCCAAACCCCAGAAAGACAACTGTGGAAAGGTGTACAGTACTCTTTGTGTACAGTCTTCAACACTTTCTCACATGAAAATAGGCTCCACAACCTAACATCAAGAGCAAGCGTATCGTCCACAAATTGGCTATGAGTGGCAGATGGGAAGTTGGAAGTGATTTCAATACTAGAAAATGCTAGATTTACTCTTGGCTGCCTCAAGAGCTCTGTTAAGGGATTTCTACCATTAATAGGAAGAGGAAAGGAGATAGAGGGTCCCCCTGTCAAATACCTTTGCTATTTTTAAAGAAACCTTGCTGAGATTCCATTTATGAGGATCGATAAGCAAGGGGTTACAATGCAATAAAAAAATCCAGTTACACCATCTATTATCAAAACTGTAACTTTTTAGAACCCAGATCAGGAAATTCTAGCTAACTCTATCGAATGCTTTTTACATGTCTAATTTGAGGATCATCCCCGTGGACTTTGAGTGTTGGGCAGGGTGGATGGCTTCATGTACATTGATGATACCCCCTTGGATAAAGCTCCACTGATGAATCCATTTTGATTCAACGTGATGAGGTCAATCATCAGGGGTTTAAGCCATGTGGCCAACATTTTGGTGATGATTTTGTAGGAGGTGTTACAGAGGATAATTGGCTTGAAGTTGGCAACAAACTTAGGTCCAAGATCTTTGGGAGCAAGAGATATGAAGGTGGTGTTCCACTCTTTCAAAAGGGAGTTACTGGACTGGAATTCGTTAACCTCCTTGAAGAGATCGTGCTTGATGATTTCCTAGAAGATTTGGAAAAAGGTAGCAGGGAAGCCATCGGGCCCTAGAGCTTTGTCACCTTTCATAGTGAAGACCGCTTTATGAATTTCCTCCATAGAGAAGGGTTTCATTAAATTTCCATTCATGTCATCAGAGATTAATTTGGGAATGTGTTGGAGCATCTTGGGCATAGCTTGCTCATTGGGGGGTCCTCAGCCTAAAGGAGATTAGAATAAAAAGAGACCAATTCATTAGACATCTCAATGTCAGAGGTTAAAATATTACCTTCCGGGGTTAGTAGTTCTCTGGTTTTGTCCTTGATTTTGTGTTTAGAGGTTGTAATGTGGAAGAACTTGGTGTTGTGGTTTCCCTGATCCAACCAAAGTGCATGTGATCTCTACTTCCAATAGGTCTCTTCTTCCTTTAGGGTATTGTGGAACTCACTAAGAAGATGCCTTTCTTGTTTATGGAGTTGTTATGTTCTTCCTTCTACCTCCATCATAGCTTAAATGTTAGCTATTTCCTGAGTCAGCTTTTGTTTAGGAAGTTTGATTTTTCTGAACACTTTTCTCTTCCAAATCTTAAGCTTATTTTTTATTTCCTTAAGTTTACTGGAGAACTTAAACTTATCAGAGCCTTGAATTTTGATATCCCACTAGCTCTTAATAAGAGGGTCCAGATGATTATTTTCAAGCCAGGAAAGCTCGAATCTGAAGGGAGGATTTTTTATGTTCATCTTGTTGTTGGCACATAGAATTAAGGGGCTATGGTCAGACGTCGCTCGGGTTAAGGAACTGAGAAATAAATCAGGGTACAGAGAGATCCAATCCAAATATCCCATAGCCCTATCTAATCTGGTTTGAATGTGATTTCTACCCACTCTGTGATTGGACCAAGTGAAGGAGGTACCATGCAGGTCCATATCAAAGAGATTCTCCCCACATATGAAGTTAGCCATAGCTTCCATGATGTTGGGATTAGTAGGGGCTCCACCTTGCTTTTTGGAAGGGTAGAGAGTGCAGTTGAAGTCTCCCATAATAAGCACCAGGAGATTTCCACAATTTTTTATGAAATTTGAGATGGCCTACCAAAGTCTTTCACGCTAAGATTCCAAGTTAGGGGCAAAACATTAATTGTTATCCAAGTAGAGTCAAAATCTACCTCTTGGAAGAGAACGCACAAAAAATTGGGGTGATGAAGAAGGTAGTCACCTTTGATGTATTTGGGGTCCCAGAGAGTGCATGAGCCTCCTAAATTATCTATAGCAAGTTGTGAAGTAAAAGAGGTGATTGGCTAAATTTTTAAGAGACTGTCATCCTTTTTGAGTTTGGTATCCTGAAGCATGATAATGTCAGGAGAGTGGTTAAATTTCATATCCTTAAGGACCCTCTATTTTTGCAGAGAGTTAAGCCCTCTTATATTCCATGAGATCACCTTCATTTATTGGATTTGGGTTTACTCCCCATAACCATGGGGATGGTGCTTTGTGTTCCTTGGGCCACATTTAGGGCTGATTCTTGCTGAAGCTTAACATTTCCCGGGGTACACCCACAAAATTTCTCTATTCCAATATCAGGTTTCTTGCAACTTCTTTGGGTCATGTGGAGGTTCAAACTATCTTCAGAGGATTGCATGGAGGGGGAGATCTGATAATTAGGGAGGGGGAGGAAAGGTGGACTGAGGAAATTTGAGCTAGTAGGAGGAAACTATGAACCAAGACCGGGGATAGGGGGAAGGGAGAGGAGAAGGTTGGAGGGAGGGAGTGAGAAGATAGAGAAGGGGGGGGTAGAAACAACCACAGAGGGGGGGAAAACCATGGAGGAGGGGGGAGGGGAGGCTAGGGAGACCTCCGTGGGGGTAGAGACCAAAGTGGAAAGAGGTAGGGGGTCGAGAGGGGTGACCAAGTTGGAGTCAGAAGTGATCTTTCCTTCTTCAAGGAGGGAAAAGGGGTTGGAAGTGGGGATAACCGGGGTCTCTTTAGGAATGATCTTTGGGATATATTTTACTTTTTTCTTAGGAGAGGTTACCTGGGGGTTTAGGTTGAGGCTTAGTGGGACAACTAGTAGCTCTGTGGTTGATGCTTTTGCAGATTGAACATGTTTGTGGAATATATTTGTATTCAATGGCTTGAGACCGGGTTTCAAAATCCGATAAGAGATCAATCAGTTTCGGGAGTGGGAAACTAACATTAGCGTTGACACATAAACGAGAATGAATTAATCTAGTTTTGGCCTTTGTGGCCTACTTTATTCCAATTAGAAAACCTATAGATAAAGAACCCATAGATAGAGCAATACCTTCTATAACCCCAGGGTGACAAAGATCCAGAGGAAGGTCCAAAAGATGAACCCAGATTGGAGCTTGTGTCATTTTTTCTGTGAGCGAGTTGAAGCCAGGAGACCATTTCCTGATGTAGAACCCTCTTCTGCCAAAGAACCACATGCCACCCAGAAGAACTTGAGCAAATTCTTCCTTCATGCTGAAAGAGAAGAGGACAAATCTGTTTGGCATTGCAACTATTTCTAGGGTTCCATTTCATGCGGGCCCATTTTTTTATATCTTCGAGGGGGGGGGTCTGGGACCCATCATCTTACCTACTAGGGATAGATCTCTAGAGGTAGTAACAACCTCCGTGATGTGAGAAGGGATGTGGAGAGAGAGGGACCCATCAAAGAGCACGAGAGTCAACTTATCTGAATGGGAAGTAGAAGAGGACCCCTCCACTATTTTTTCCATGCCTTGGGGGGAGGCTGGGGAGACAGGTCCCCAGAGTTTGCAGGGAAGTACTCCTGATCTAGACCAAAAGTGTCTGACATCAGATCCAACACCAGGGGACTCAGAAATTTAGAAAATCAGAGGGTGGAAAAAATGACTGTTGTCGTAATGAAGTTATGATTAGTAGTTTTATTAGCTAAGATGATCTTACACCATTCTTCCACAAAGCACAACATTGAAGATATTCATCCATCATCTACTATTATCGCTAAACCCCGCATCTTCTACTGGACGACACCATTATTAAACTATTTGAAACCAATTTTCTTGAGATTCACCATCATTTCAAAAGTCATTTTCACAGATTTACCAAGGAATCTATAGAAAGTTTTTTGGGGAGGGGTCTTAAAATGAACCCTGGATACATTGATTCTATGACCTACCTGTCCACTTCGTAACATCTTTCACTCATCTGTCCAATGAGTTTCTCACTCAATTCTCTATCAACATCAGCTTTAAGATCTCATATGCTCAACTTGCACAACTTAAACAAGGATCTAATGAAAAATTAGCATATTATGTCTTAGGATACAAAAACAACCAAGTTAAGATGTTAAATGTACTTGTGGACTCTAAGCTTCATGACCTATTCATTCAAAGTCTCTTACCACCTCTCCAGGAGAGTGTTCTCTTTGATATATCTCCCTCATTTGATCAACTATGTCATACTCTTAATCTTCGCAAAACTAAATCTATAAGAAATCTTAAATATCAAGAGCAAACATCAAATTCTACATGTTTTCAAAGTAAGTCAACATTTAAACCATTGACAGCCAAACCAACTGACACAAACATCATTGTCAACGTGGTATCTAGAACCAAAGAGCTTCAATCACAACCGCGTAGGTGCCCATACATGAAGTTAACTATCTTTCCACATGTTTTGCTTCCACAACTGTTCAAAAGTAATCTCGTCACACTTCCTTCTCCTCTTCAATTAGATTCATATCATCCAAAAGGTCATAATTATGATGAAAAATTAGATTGTGACTATCATCAATGCGTAGGGAATTGTTAAAATCATTGTTTGAATCTTTGAAATCTCATTCAAGATCTGATCGACAATCATGAAATTGAGCTTCTAGAGCCTACAAATTTTTCAGCTAAGCTCAAGATCTTTAACAATCCACTTCCAAAACATGTAATGAAAGAAATTGAATCATCGTCTAATCATGTGTATCATATATCACCTCCTCCTGCATCGGGGGCTCTTGATTCCTTAATTGCTAATACAGAGATGTATCCTCTAATTATCTCTTTCTTTGACCATGATTATCACGTGGAATTTTCTTCTAATCATTTACATATTAATGCATCTATCAGATCTATACCTATCAATAACACCTAGGTTGATTTGTCATGGACCATCAACATGTGTTTTATTCTACTTCTCATTGCTATCAACTATCCACTTTCATAAATTTCATATCCAATGAACAATTCCTATGGTGTTGTCAAGCTTAAAGTTATAGTTTCTCCTCTCACTATGTTGGTGACCTTTCTTGTGGGACAAGCAGTCGAAGGGTGTGACATTTTCTTAGGACTCAATTAGATTCATAGGTATCAGTATATCATCTCCATGAATCATTTGCATCTAAAATTCATTCACAAAAATTAGGTCATTTATATCAAAGGTGTGCCTCCATCTACTCCATGGTCGCAATCTCCTCTCACTGTTGCCAATGCATCTCCTAGTCTATCTAGTATGCCATAACCTCTAGCACCTAAATCACATTCTTCTCTTATCTCACCTTCTTGCACACAATCTAAGTGGTCTCATCGCTCTTCTAGTCGAGTACATTAGTCTAGATCCCTCGCTAGGATAACTCCTACATCTAGACACACGTCACCACCTCATTTTATTCCACATAGGTGTCCATCTCCACCGCGTTTTGCTTCACATATGTATCCATCACCTACACATTTTGTTACACCAAGGTTCCCACCATATACTCATCAATCGCATGCATATAGAATTCACTCACTTGCATAACATCTATTTTATATACCACCACTCTTAGAGTATGGGCACACGCCTTCATTACCAAAAACATTAGGTAGAGGACCTTCATCCTTTCCTTTTATTGAATAGATCATTCATCAACACACATTTTGGGGCATTACACTTATTTCTCTCCCCCTAGCATCAACACACATCTTACATTCACCTTATTATACACCTAACTTCTATCATATTCATCTTCACATGCGCTCATATTGTCATTACCCTATGACACACTCTCGTGATATGGTTCACACTTGACTGTTGAGGGTGCCCTATATACATGAAGCTCACACACTACACTATCAACAATACATCACATTTTCACACTTCACACACTTTTCTACACATACACTCTTCCATCTACTCTGCATGATCCACACTTTCTACTTCTTATGCCTATACATCATACACATCATACACATTACATTATTCTAGAATTTACATTTTCCACATCTTAAACATCATGAGCACATTTACACTTCCACACTTATGTAATCTATGCATATTGCATTACATACTACATACTCTACATTACATAGTACACCATTTGTACATCACATACCTATGACATCTACTACACATATTTCACATCTTACTCATCTACTTATACACACTGCACTCACTACCTGATGATGCACTCTAGTCACACGATCCATACTTGACTACTGAGAGTATACATATCAAGTGGACCTCATCATACATGTTCAATCATTCAATCCTCTTCTCATGTGAAATTCCTAGCTAGTACCTTCTTAACACATATTGTGATATATGCTCTTAGGCTAACTCATCACCCCTTTCTAACATCTTATCCGTACATTTCTTGATATATGCTTTTTGTTACATCATCGCGCTTTTTAGCATCTTATCCATATAACTCATGATATATACTTTGTGCTACATCATCATGTTTTCTACCAGCATCACGTTCATCTATTCCATGATATGCACCTTGTGTTGCATCATCACATGTACTAGCATCTTACTCACCCATCTAGCGATATAATCTCTACGCTAAATCATCACACATAACGCATTCCCTATATCACATACAATATCATCAGTGCATTACCATTCCACACTCCTAACTCTGTTCATCAAACCCTTTCTACATACAAACCATTTCCAAATGATGCACGCTTGTTTACAATTCATTCTTGAGTGTTGACGGGGTATAAATAAATGAATCTCATTACATACATACACATCCACTCAGGGGCATGCTGCTCCTATCATTCACATTGTATTCCATTCCATATCATCCATAACATACTCTACATCTTGGTTGCATTTATTCGTTCTTTCATTTACTTGTTGCATGTTCATCTTATTACACAGGCTAGATAGATATCTTGTATGTCATATATTTATCATACAAACATGTGTGTTCACTTGTCTTTCTAGTTGTGATCACATATTTTACAGATCCATCACACATAGCACAAATTCTTGGCACAATACCTATTAATAGTCCCATAGTGACTCCTGGGGGCATCCACTTTTTCTCACTACATGTGCTATTGTTTCATTTTTTACTTAGCACTTTACATTATCATCTTATATATGCTTTGACATACTTTTTATCTTTCTAACATGCTAACGAGAGTTTCATGTGCAACACTTGTTTGCAGGACTATTTTATTCCATGTTTGTTTGTTACATTTCTTGTTTTCCTTTGCTTGACATTGTTTGTGGCCTTTTCCCTATGTCTATCTTGTTATTTGATTGCTTGCGGTCAATACGGTCGTAATTGTCTTACGAAATTGTGATGTCCCATGTTTGCAACCCAATTTTTGTGGTCTACTTTGTCTTCTACTCGTGTCTTAGCTTAGATTGTTTCTGCCTAGCTTAAATTTCATCTTATACATGAGTGTTTATCTTTACTTGTACTAACACTTATTTTTCCTAGCCACTTGTTTGCATGTGCCTTGGTTTCTACCAAGCACATTCCCTTCCCCCTACAGAGTATAGTTTCAACACAACAGTTGGTCCTCTTTTGGGCTGCATACTTCTTAAGCAACGCCACATGCACCCCAAATGAGGGGGGGCATCATTTGGGTGAATCATTCACCCCATACAATGTTGTACAAAGCATGATACTGGTACACCAAAAAATTTAGTTTCAGATAGGGCTCAAAATCATACTTGTGTCCTTAACACACCAACCTTTCCTGGATGCTTGAAACTAGAGGCAATACAATGACCTTTCTTAGATACCTGAAACTAGGGGGGTAGTTATAAAATGATTGGTATTTTGACATAGTCTACAGAACTCCATACACATCATATTTTATAGGGAAGATAGTCCTTAGCACATTTTTGTATACACACAATTTCCAGTGGTGTTCTACATAACAAGAAGCAGTTAAAGGATTAGAGGATGACACCAGACTATTCTCCCTACACTTCTTCCATTTTACTGGCATGAGATCACCCAAAAAAATCACGCATTGACATCATCTACAAGATCCTTTCTACACTCTTTCCTCATCACGGACTAGGTTCACATGTTCCTTTTCACATTTTTCATTTTACATACTCATTTACATGCTTTTTACACATATACATGTGTATTTGACTACTTATTTGGATTCTTTTTTACAGGTCCGTCCATATGGGAAGCTATAGTCAATATCAAAAACAACAAACATTACACACACACCAACAACGACATTGACATCGACAACAAGTACATCGCAACATCTACACATGCGTTCTTGCACTAGGTTCATTTTCATCACTTTTTGCACTTTCTCCTCCTTAGCATCCATGCTTCACATTTTTATCACTCCATGATTTATCTAGTCCCTCAACATGCTTACATCATTGATCTACATGGTTATCAGGTACACATCTCTATTTATTCTATGTTACCGAGATTTCTACTCACCAACATAAAGTGGGGGGAAATGTAGACACACAATCACACACTTTGTGTAATTATTTAGTTGTGATCACATACTATTATTCATATGATTCATAAGTAAGAAAGGACTAACTAACGCATGGATTTGGCCACCTTGCTTTAATTTCTATTGTTGTTGTTGGTCTTACACCCTTACTTTCTCAGTATGCCTTTTTAGTCTTTGATATTTGTCATCCTGGACACCAGCACCCAGCTAGAACACCAGTGCCAGGTGCCCTCATCCCCTCTGGGTGCCCCTATCCTTTTTGTACTTTACTCACACGTTTTGGGTCCTTTCTATCAATTTGAGCATCTTATATTTTTGGTAGTTGGCCTTTTCGGGGTTAATTATGAAACTCAAGAAAAGAAATCATATAAATATAAAGTTATGAGATCCTAATAAAGGACCAAACACTAAGCATTAACTATCACCACCTAAGGTTGCATCCATCAAGGCATCTAAGAGCTCCATTACATCCATCTATCTCCATCACAAGGGACAAAAGGGATGGTTTTTTGGATCACACTTTATAGGAGGGAAGTTCATTATATTCCATGCAAACATTTACTACATTCTACATCTAGTTATTTTCTCCCTATCCAAGTGGTATGACACAAAAGAACCTCAGGGCACAATTCCACATACACATAGAACTACAGTGGGTCTGAGATGTATGCACCAATCATTCGTAAGTTCACCATATGATAACTAAGGATAGTCTACCACTCTTCCCGCATGTTTCTTTTTTGGGATTTGATGTCTATTTGAGGGTTTTGCATAGGTTCATTCTTCATTACAGGTTTCTAGATACCTCGATGATCTTGTGTGACCTCGAAGTGATCAAAGGTGACTAAAGGTAAACACCTTGTCTTAGAGGATGTTTTCAAGATATTTCCATAGACCATCACACATAAGCAAAATGTCTAGGGATCCCATACCCTCTGCCCCTCTCTAGGTGCCCCAGGCCAGTTGCTCCTGGGGGCATCTACTTTTTCTCACTTCATGTGCTATTGTTTCATTTTTTACTTAGCACTTTACATTATCATCTTATATATGCTTTGACATACTTTTTATCTTTCTAACATGCTAACGAGAGTTTCATGTTTAACACTTGTTTGCAGGACTATTTTATGTCCATGTTTGTTTGTTACATTTCTTGTTTTACTTTGCTTGACATTGTTTGTGGCCTTATTTACTATGTCTATCTTGTTCATTTGATTGCTTGCGGTCAATACGGTCGTAATTGTCAGACGAAATTGTGATGTCTCATGTAATTGTAACCCAATTTTGTGGTCTACTTTGTCTTCTGTCTCGTGTCTTAGCTTAAGATTGTTTCTGCCTAGCTTAAATTTCATCTTATACATGAGTGTTTATCTTTACTTGTACTAACACTTATTTTTCCTAGCCACTTGTTTGCATGTGCCTTGGTTTCTACCAAGCACATTCCCTTCCCCCTACAGAGTATAGTTTCAACACAACAGTTGGTCCTCTTTTGGGCTGCATACTTCTTAAGCAACGCCACATGCACCCCAAATGAGGGGGGCATCATTTGGGTGAATCATTCACCCCATACAATGTTGTACAAAGCATGATACTGGTACACCAAAAAATTTACATTTCAGATAGGGCTCAAAATCATACTTGTGTCCTTAACACACCAACCTTTCCTGGATGCTTGAAACTAGATGGCAATACAATGACCTTTCTTAGATACCTGAAACTAGGGGGTAGTTATAAAATGATTGGTATTTTGACATAGTCTACAGAACTCCATAAACATCATATTTTATAGGGAAGATAGTCCTTAGCACATCTTTTGTATACACACAATTTCCAGTGGTGTTCTACATAATTTAGAAGCAGTTAAAGGATTAGAGGATGACACCAGACTATTCTCCCTACACTTCTTCCATGTTACTGGCATGAGATCACCCAAAAAAATCACGCATTGACATCATCTACAAGATCCATTCTACACTCTTTCCTCATCACGGACTAGGTTCACATGTTCCTTTTCACATTTTTCATTTTACATACTCATTTACATGACTTTTTACACATATACATGTGTATTTGACTACTTATTTGGATTCTTTTTTACAGGTCTCGTCCATATGGGAAGCTATAGTCAATATCAAAAACAACAAACATTACACACACACCAACAATTGACATTGACATCGACAACAAGTACATCGCAACATCTACACATGCGTTCTTGCACTAGGTTCATTTTCATCACTTTTTGCACTTTCTCCTCCTTAGCATCCATGCTTCACATTTTTATCACTCCATGATTTATCTAGTCCCTCAACATGCTTACATCATTGATCTACATGGTTATCAGGTACACATCTCTATTTATTCTATGTTATGCGAGATTTCTACTCACCAACATAAAGTGGGGGGAAATGTAGACACACAATCACACACTTTGTGTAATTATTTAGTTGTGATCACATACTATTATTCATATGATTCATAAGTAAGAAAGGACTAACTAACGCATGGATTTGGCCACCTTGCTTTAATTTCTATTATTGTTGTTAGTCTTACACCCTTACTTTCTCAGTATGCCTTTTTTAGTCTTTGATATTTGTCATCCTGGACACCAGCACCCAGCTAGAACACCAGTGCCAGGTGCCCTCATCCCCTCTGGGTGCCCCTATCCTTTTTGTACTTTACTCACACGTTTTGGGTCCTTTCTATCAATTTGAGCATCTTATATTTTTGGTAGTTGGCCTTTTCGGGGTTAATTATGAAACTCAAGAAAAGAAATCATATAAATATAAAGTTATGAGATCCTAATAAAGGACCAAACACTAAGCATTAACTATCACCACCTAAGGTTGCATCCATCAAGGCATCTAAGAGCTCCATTACATCCATCTATCTCCATCACAAGGGACAAAAGGGATGGTTTTTTGGATCACACTTTATAGGAGGGAAGTTCATTATATTCCATGCAAACATTTACTACATTCTACATCTAGTTATTTTCTCCCTATCCAAGTGCGACTGACACAAAAGCAACCTAGGGCACAATTCCACATACACATAGAACTACAGTGGGTCTGAGATGTATTGCACCAATCATTCGTAAGTTCACCATTGTGATAACTGAGGATAGTTTAACCACTCATCCCCTGCATGTTTCTTTTTTGGGATTTGATGTCTATTTGAGGGTTTTCATAGGTTCATTCTTCATTACAGGTTTCTAGCGACCTCGGTGATCTTGGTGTGACCTCGAAGTGATCAAAGGTGACTAAAGGTAAACACCTTAAAAAAACTTAGAGGATGTTTTCTAAGAATTTCCATAGACTCAGGCGTTAAGAAACATGTCTAGGGATCCCATAGGCGCCTCTGCCCCTCTCTAGGTGCCCCAGGCCAACTTGCTCCTCTAGATCTATATTTTCTAGGGCTTCTATGTGATTTTTCTTTGTCTCTGTTTAGATGGACTGAGCTTTGGTCTAGTCCAGAATTTACTACAATCAACTACTCCTTTTTACCCTCTCCTTGTAATTAGGGTTTAATTATTTATTGCTTAGTTTTCTTGTGTATCTTTGTTGCACTTAATTTTTATTCGTTTACTGTAATCTTGCATTCATACTGAGGCTCTTATTTACATATTTATCTTAATCAATTTTTTTCAAGTAAGATTTCACTTGACAGATCAAAAAATTTGTAATACTCATTGTAATTTGTAAGCACCTACATTTTGGAACTTATCTTTGTCATGATGTTTCTGTAAGATGTAGCTTAAGAAGACAAAATTTAGTAGACTCTCTAGTCAGATTATTGTTACCTTTCTATATTAGCCTTGTCTCTTAGGGAAGCTTATGCTTATAAATTTAACTAAGATTAATTCAGGAATCTTTTGGTTGTGTAGAAATTTTGAGGTTTGGTTGGATGCCATTTTCTTCTATTAGGTTACAATTATGATGTTCTATGAGAAGACGTTTTGCATATTTTGTGATTTTTGTAGTCCATGAGTCCCTGACCACTTCATACATTACGTCAGTACTTGTAGATCCTCAGGTGACATTTAGATAAATATAATTTTGTCCATTAGAATGTGTATGGTGCATTTCATGACACAAATGGAATTCGATTATATGTGCTATATATGAAGTATTTATTATATATGGTCAATAAACAGGAAGTACACTATTAGAACATCACCTATAAATATACACATTTGAAATCTGGGTACTTGAAATGAGGGTCTTTTTAATACAAGAGTCAATATTTTAATAATTTAAATGTGATTCAAACTTTATATTTACCATTGATCCCTAGTATTATCCTATTGATTCGATGTTATGTTAGAAATTCCTAAAGAAAAAGGAATAGGCTTGAGTTCCTAATACGAACACATCTCTTTTGGACATTCGACCAAATAGTTCACTTGCCTTGTGTACGCTTCCACGTTTTATAGGAATGTCTACCAGGACAGTTGTAGCTAATATGGCTAGAAAAAATCCAGTGTCCTTTATGTATTTATGAATCTCCATACCTAGCTCCAAATCTCTGTGTAATTTTTACTAAAATATGGTGGGTTTTACTTGAAATACCATACAATTGTATTATTATTGGTTAGATAAAATTGTATAAAAAGTTAGATCAATGATATTCATATGGAAGGAATTTTTACATTTCCTGCTATTAATGTCATGCATGTAACCACATCTCTTTCAGACAATGTTGAGCATGCAAACACCTCTTTCAGACATTTTTTCAAACAATTCATTTGTTTTGTCTTGTATATGCTTCCACAATATGTTTTTATTGTCATTCAATGGGTGTACTTGTGTAAAAAAGGTAGAACGGTGATATTCATTTTGGGTTTTCCCCAAAACTTTAGCAAATTATGAATAATCTATTATTAATTTTCGGTAAATACACCTATAAATGTTTGCAGCATTATGTTTTAGTTTTCCTTGTATACTCAGCTACGGAAGGTCAATTTTTGATACTTTCCTTTTGAAGAATGTAGTTGATGGGTGAAAGTTTCTAAATCCTTTTGAACAAATCATTTTTGTACATATCCTCTTATCAAAGATATGGTTTCCATGTCTTGTGCATGGTTATACATTTTTTTAGGCATGTATACCAAGGCGGTTGAAACTAAGACATCTGACAAAATTCCTCTATACTTTTATGTTCTATGAATGCCCATACCTTACTGCAAGCCTATGCCGGGCTACTTGAGCATAGCCAAAATGAGAGGTCGCTGGCCCAAAAAAAAGGGGGGATATGTTTGTTTAACGGTTCATATTTTATACAATTCAAAATGTTGGATTTAAATTATTTTAGTTTGAAACTTAAATGCATCTTCCTCTCGCATAGGATTCAAGTCAAAGTATGTCTTCAACTTCCGTACCCAAGACTGTGCAGTACACTTCTTAGAACTGTCAAAATGTGGAACAGAAATCTATCCCAACCTCCTTTGCATCTCTAGTACCTGTGCTTGGTAATCTCTCCCAGGCCTGCTGTTAATCTTCATTTTGTAATATTCCTGGAATGGAATGTTTTCATGAAAGCCATCACTTAAATTATGGTACCTTTCCCAACAAGACTCCTCATCTACAACATCCCCTGGCTTATGTACCTGTGAAACTTCCAGATCCTTCAAGAAAGAAGGTTCGTGAGACCCCAGAGGCCTAGTAGAAGAATGGGGGGACCGTTGTCTTGAATGTCCACCCTCACCTCTTTGACCATATTATCCCTTGTTGCTATTTTCTCCTCTTTCCACATGAGTATCAGACCTGACCTATGCTAATCTCCCAATGAGCTGGCTCAAATAGAGATTGCTAGTCTCCTGCTGCTTTACCATGTTGGTGAACAATTGTTTCATCATCTCTACCCCTATATCCTTGTTGTATCTGTCCCCCATATTTCAATTCTAACAGGATGGAGAAACAACTACTCTGATACCACTGAAATATCCCTTGTGGGATACCACTTAAAAATGCACAAAATATTGAAAACTTGCAGCTAAATAAAATACTGATTTATGTAGATTTTTACAGTAAGGAAAACAACTAAATAAAATCAATATCTCCCAAGATATCCACTCGAATCACTTGAAAATTTAAAGAGAGCTTGATATTATTATAGGGGACATAATAAAACTGTTTTTGGGAATTTTACACAAATCAAACTGTTGCCAGAAAATGTATAGAAAGTTCTAGGCGGATAGAAAACTTCAGAGGTCTGTGACCCTCTAAATACAAGAGAAAATATAAGGGTCTTTGGAAATAACATTAATGGATACAGGCAATAACATTTCCACCTTCAGATCTGAAACGAATGACTATAAAAACCCTCAAATAATGGCTGCAAGTCACCTCACTTGGAATGGGGTCGGGAAATGATGGAGGCACCTTCAACGTGCTATCACGCCCAGCCCAGATAGCTGCCGTGAGTCTGATCTAGAGCCCCTTTGATTGTTTTCCCAAAAATCCTCGAAACCCTTCCTCTGAACCCTCTGGAAATATCTCTGTAGCATGGCCTAGAAAGCAGCTCCAAATTGATAGACTAGGGTAGATCTCTCACTACCGAAGAATGCCTTGCTAGCTGGGGATGGGTCTTTCACCACCGAAGCTAGGGTCCCTGTGGGATTTGACTCCATAGGTTGTAGAAACGTGACAGCCGCAGCTGCACAAGAAGAGGCTAAAATTATGCGACCAAAAAGTACATTTTCTTCCTTCCCCATCTCCTTATATAATTTTCCTTGGCAAACGAGTCCCCATAACCCTAGGCACATTTCATTCCATTGAGGGGCCACTAACATAAAAGTAATTATGGATACTTTTTTCCTGTTTGAGTCGCCATGTCCAAAAGTGACCCCCAAATGCCAAACTAGGATATTAAAACCACGGGGCCCCTTCCCAAAAGCTTCCAACGTCCACATCCCCCTAAGTCTGACCACGTTTTGGACTCGACTTGGCCCTTGGGCAATTTGGCGTAGGAAAAAAGGGGACACTACAGAAAGGGGACATTACAATATGCTTCCCCAATACGTTTTTATTGTCATTGAACGGGTGTACTTGTGTAAAAAAGGTAGAACGGTGATATTATTTTTGGGTTTTCCCTAAAACTTTATCAAATAATGAATAATTTATTATTAAATTCGTTCACTACACCTGTAAACGTTTGTAACATTGCATTTTAATTTTCCTTGTATTTTCAGCTGCAGAAGGTCAATTTTTGATAATTTCCTTTTGAAGAATGTATTTGATGGGTAAAAGTTTCTAAAGCCTTTTGAACAAATCATTTTTGTACATATCCTCCAATCAAAGATACGGTTTCCCTGTCTTGTGTATGGTTATACATTTTTTCAGGTATGTATACCAAGATGGTTGAAACTAAGACTTCTGACAAAATTCCTCTATACTTTATGCTTTTATGAATGTTCATACCTTGCTGCAAGCCTATGCCTAATTTTAATTAAATCATGTCGAGTTTTAGCTGAAATACAATTAAGTAAAAATATTATTGTTTGGGAAAACATTTGTAAAGGGTAGATCCTTGCAATATACTCCACATATACTACCTGGATATGAAATTCATACACCCCTCACCACTTTTTACCTCTTCCATATTTATGCATTTTCTTTTAAACAAAATTAGAACTTTACTTATGCATTTTCCCTTTGCCATATTTATGCATTACTTCGTAGGAATTTATACCTTTCTTGCTGCCATATAAAATCTTATTAGAGATTGAATGTAGGAATTTGTACGGGGCTATATTTTTTTCTGTGAAGTCAAGTTGGATTTTTAAATCAAAATATAATATATGATGGTTATTTCGAACATTAGATTTTTGTATATAGTAAATTATATGTGTATTCCCGAGGAGGACCGTAAACCGCCATTGAGATTGCTATGAAGGGCATGGAAAGGACACATAAGCACACAACTACTTTTCAAATTTATGAATATTTAGAATAGTGACAACATTTAGGTATGTTCTGACAAGATTAGAGTAATCATTATCTCCTTCGGGCTAATTTGGTCTGTAAGGATAATTGTAAAATAGAATATATTTTTTTGAAGAAAATTTACTTAAATATTAAGGGTGGTGTAGAATTTAATGGTAGCCCCTAAAGGTGTTGCACTTTTGTGTTTTCTATGCAATTGTAATTTGTATATGGAGCACATTTCTTGTTACCAGAATTTTAACGTTGCATGACTTTCACTGTTTTAAATGTAGAAAACAATTCTTCGTTCTTAATGTTGCTTATTGTTTATATTAGTTTTTTTGTTGGATTTTATGGAATTTTATAATTGAATTTTACTTCTCCTTATTGTATTACGTATTCTTCATGTGAAGCAAATTTAATTGCAACTCATATGTGCTTTCTTTATAACAAATTATGATCAATTTTGTAGTTTTCTTTCATACAACCGTTGTTGTTGCTTGCACCAGCCGACACTTGGTGAAAAATAAAAGAGGTGCATGCTAAAAAATTTCTTTGTGCTTTTGAATATCCTCTATTGCAACTTTCATGTTGTTCATTCCTTTTAAAAAAAGGTTTCCTTTGCACAGATTTACCATGTTTCAGGTTTGCTAATGCATTTGATTGATTTCCATGTATGATTTGTTGGTTTTGTTGTATTTTTTAAGTGTGGGGGGTGGGAAGGTGGAAATGTGTCCATATCACATGATACAACCAGGAATATATTTAGTGAGCCTTAACTTGTTGCAAAACTTGCATTATGGGCATGCTTCTTTAATTGGTTGTCAATACGTCTTTCCTATCCTTTGATGATAATTTCCTAAAATTTTACGTTTTGCATTGTTATAGATGGGTTTACAGTTTTCTAAAAATGCAATCAAAAGGCTCCTAGAAGGCACTAGATACCTTTCTC
The DNA here is from genome assembly GCA_019776745.2 of Taxus chinensis. NCBI lineage: Eukaryota > Viridiplantae > Streptophyta > Pinopsida > Cupressales > Taxaceae > Taxus > Taxus chinensis. The sequence goes on along the minus strand of CM034152.1, from coordinate 728,672,450 downwards.
CTTTCCTTCAGGTACTCTCATTGGCCCCTATCACCCACTTGCAACGCTCGAACCTAAAATATCAAGTTTTCCTTTCTGATGGGGTTTACTTTCACCATGGGCTCCTGTCATCTAAATTTAATGATATCATCCAGATAGGGGAAGTAAAACAAGGTTTGATTATATCAAATTTACTTATCATGCTTGCAGTCCTATCAAATGATACGTGTTTGTGTTTCAGACCCTTTAGCTTTTCTTTACTCTTTATTTCCTTTGAAGCGAATATTTTCCATGCTTTTCCTACTTTTGATTGGAACTTTTAATGAAGGATTGTTTTAATTTTTGGAATGGAGATTATTTACTTGAAAATTGAAACTGTAGGTGGGCCAAATCCTTTCTTTCCCACCCATGATGCACAATTTCGTGCACTTACTCAACCTTCAATACTCGCTGCACCTAGGCAATGCTCCTTACACTCTGAAGCTGAAACCATTGTGTCATATTCACATATGCAACTACATGCTCGGAGCCCCTATTTAAAACAATGGTAAATGAAAGCTCGAGTTTTGCACAAAATTTCACTTATCGAATATAATAACATGAAAGGGCACAATCGGTTCTTTAGATTCAATTTTATAAATGGTGAGGGTGGAGAGGTCCATGTGACATGTTTTAATGAGGATTTTGATTAGTTTTTTTATCAGATCCTTCTTAAAGAGGTGTATATTATGTCTAATGGGAAGGTCAAAGCTCCGAACAAGTATTTCAACCATCTAAATGCCACATGTGTAGTTTTCTTGCATCACACATATGTTGTTACTGTTATCACAAAAAAAACACCCTCTAATTTGTCATGAATAGATGGATGAGAAATCAATTTTTTTGGGTAACATGGGATTGTCTCTCAAGTTGTGGGAATTTCTACTTGAGACAAACCTCCAGAGAAGGCCGATTCCTTTACCTAATGATAATGCTAAACTACTCTTAAGGAAGGGAATGCAACTAGCTAATCCTACTCTATGATTCTGTAGACTTGATTTAACTGCCTGACCAATCTCCATCCCATGCCACTAAGAATATCTTTGTTCCCTTGAATTCCTTACTGAAATGAGCTGCAACAGATGTCACTCTATCGGCGAGAGGGACACACACACAACTTAGAGTCTCTATCCCACCATCTAAAACAATGTTGATATCTTTGCAATTTTTGAACCAAGATGGGTGCTTTTCCACAATGAGTGCAATGGTGGCACAAATCCCTGATAGGGACTCTAGAGTATCCTTATTGAAGGATAAAGGATTTCCCGCACCCTTCTTGACATGATCTTCAAATGGCATAATCAACTCATCAACTATTGTGGTTTCTTCCATCGCATGCACTCCAAGTTTTTTGATTCGATGATTGATACTATCGTGTAACTTGTACGTTCGTCCTTCTTTTTGGCAATGACACCCATGTTGGGCGAGGTTAGAATTTGCAAGGCAAGTAAGATGGTTCTAGGGGTGATGAATGGAATTTTTGTACCATTTTCGTCTCGAATTGTCTGTGTGTTCAGCTCGTAGTGATGTGAGAAGGCTAAGACCAACTCAGTGGATTGTACATACACGAAATACCACACAACTACAAAATACCAACTTACAAACACTCTATATTCAATTTTCCCTCTTTCATCCTCCATCATGCGAGCCTTAAGATCATCAAGATCCATATAGGTAACATCACTGTCACCTATATCATACTCAGATGAGAGAGACTGTGTTGGTTTCACTCTCGAAAACTTGAACTTCATGATTCTTCAACACTTACTATATCTGGAAAGGGCAACTTAATATTTTTATCAAGTGTTAGAATCTACTTCTTTGAACTCTAACCGATGATGTTGAAATGAATGTTCAAATCCCTATACATTACCCTTGTGACATCTGCTTTATGGAACAACTTACTATTTATAGCACGTACTTATAAGACACCTTTCTATTTTTAGTAAGTAATGATTTTGGACTGAGACGACCACATCGATAATTTTTTCCTGCATTACCCCCCCTGTGTACACTGTCTTCTCTTGGATTGCTCTTTAGAGTTGACTTATTAAAAATTATAGAACCCCAAATGGGAGACTTACTATTTTTAGTAAGTGAAGAATTCTAATGCTTTTTGTACCGACTGATCAATCTGACCTCATTTTCCTCCTTAGTGCACATTGTTTTTTTTGCAGCTTCTTCTGATGATGACTTACCCAAAATAGCAGCCACTCATATACGAAGGATTACTATTTTTTGAAATTGTGTCTTTGGTGCTCGAATTTTGATGGAACAAATTTTTCTGATATGGGGTTTTTCCCAATAACACTCCTCTAAAATTTCAGCTTCACCTAATCACCGGTTTGGAAGATTTTAAAAATAAAAATTTTTGTGACGAGCAATAAGGGTTTTTCCACCAGAAAAAATCTGAGCCATCCATGTGAAAAATTCCTATAGGATATTCAAGTTACCTAGGATTCTAGATGAATGCAAAATATGACATTGGAATTCAACTCGTATTTTGTGAGATATGAAGATTTTTTGATCGAGAGATTTCGTGGTTTTCGGGCAAAAAAAATTTGTTTGTGTTTGTTTTTCCACCATTTTGATCCATTATTTTTTTGTTTTTAGTGTTTTTAGATGAAGGATGATTTCATGGAGTCAATTAAATGCCAAAAAATAGTTTTTCTATCTGGAGAAAGTTTGGCAGAGTTTCGGTAGCGTTCGGAGTCATGGGGGGAAAATGGCAAAAAAAATGCTAAGTGTTGGTATTTATAGTATTTGAAATGAAAAGGGTAGGGATGAGGCACATTTTTCTATCCCTTTCATCCCTTTTCAAAAGGTGCAAAGGGGACATACAATTCCACCTCATTCTGGGCTTAACACTTGGCATCTTTTTTATTTGTTGAGTAACTTAAGCGGGGGGGCTGCATTTTAACACCTAGGAATTAGTTTGTGGTCGCATCGAGAACCAGAAGGCACAATAGGGGTAGGGCACATTTTTATGTACCTTTCATCCATTTGTGAAAGGGATAAATGGGACATGAAATTCCACTTCATTCTGGCGAGGACAAGTGGCGGGCAAACAGTGGTTGGTGGGTGCACAGGTCAAACTAGTCAACGGGGGCTAGTGGATGAGTTTTTGGTCATATTGGTGACCCGGGGGATTAAAAAGGTTAGGGAACATTTTTAATGTCCCTTTCATCCCTTTGTAAAGGGATGGATGGGACAAGGAATTCCTCCTTAACCACAGGATCCACGTGTCCAACTTAAAAAATGGCTAAGTATCGGGAAGCTCACCTTGGGACCAATTTGCGATGACCATATCTCGGGCTCCCAGATGAATTTTGTGATGAAATTTTATATTATTAAAACTAAAAAAATCCCACTAAATCCAATGGTTATGGTCCCAAGATCTAATTTTTATTACAACATCTCCTGTTGCGTGCCACAAGAATGAGATGCGTAGAACATTGTATGAGGTTTCAAGAAGTCCCATTTTTTACACCATGTAGAAAATTGAAAATTATTTCCATTGATACTTTATTGGGATTTAAAATCAATATGGAGCTCCCAGAATCTCACTTTTGAGCTCAGGTCCTCTTTCGCGGTGCATGTTTGCTCGGGCCCGAAAACCCGCTTTTGCTGAATTCTTTCCAACACCTCTGAATCTTACCTGAATATTTGAAAATAATTTCCTTGATGTTACTAGAACTTGAATACTCCTCCATAATGAGTTTAGTTCCTATGATCCACTCCGGGGGTGGTGCACTAGTCCTAGGAAGAATGATGGTAGCTCTTCCCTCAACTACTTGATTACTTGAATGTTTCAGAAGACCCTAAATCATCTAGGGGATCGATTTTTATTTCCTAAATAACCTAGGGGAATACTTGAGATTCAATTTGGGATAATTGTACTTACTAGATAAGAATGGCCTTGGGGATGGACTGATCTAGGGGTATCTTGAGAAGGTATAACTTTGAAAAATTTCGACACTGTGGTATCATTGTCCTGTTTTCTAGTGAATTTTTCCCCTATAAAAACACAAGACAAATGTTGGCTATAGCTTTGGGACATGTTATGGAATGAGTGCAATGAAGAAATGAAACGAGAAATCCCAGAATCTCAGTTGATAATACACTGACCAGTGCCTTATCCATTAGGCTTTACAGGAGTCACATATAACTTGCGATAGATAAGAAAGGAAGAACACTCACACACAAACATGACAAAAAAGGAAACACATAACATGTGAAAAGGGAAAACACACACAACATGAAGGGAAACACACACCTAAAACATCACCTATGGTACAAGGTGGGAAAAAACCCAATTTCACTGATGATACTACTTCAAATATTGTCCATTGTAGGGAAATTACAATGGTGTCCCATCTAGATATGAGAGTAGGAATGAATTTTTACCACAAGTCTCACAGGATATGGAATGGACCAAGCCACAATGTATCAAACTTGAAATGGATCCATTTTGGTTCTCTCCTCTTGTCCCATAGTAGAACAAGGTCTCCAACTTTGAATTCCCTTGCCTTGGCCTTTTTATTAAAAATATTTTACGCCTTCAATTGATGATCCTTGATACAATCTACCACTCGAAATCTATTCTCCTCCAGCTTCTCAAGAAACATGATCCTCTTGTCAATCGAATCCTTGTATTGTTCATCTTCTATTCCTTGGAGTAATTTGAGAGCTGATATTTCAACCATGATGGGAAATTCCGCTTCAATTCCATATAGAAACTGGAATGGTGACATTCCAATTGCTTTCTTTGAAGTTATCTTATCCGCACACAATGCGTCATATAGCTTCTTGTGCCAATTCCTCTGGTTCTCATCTACGATCTTGTGGACTATGGTCACGATGTTCTTGTTACTTGAATCAGTTTGACCATTTCCCTATGGGTAGTAATATGATGAGTGGGACATGGAAATCATGTACCCGTAGTAGAAATATGTCAACTCCCTTGAGGAAAATTAGGTGGCATTTTCTACCATGATCATTTTTGGGAATCCAAAATAGAAGATGATGTTATCTTTTATGATTTTGCACACCGTCTTAGTGTTTTCCTACTTGACTAGGATGGCCTCCACCCACTTTGTGAAATAATCTATTGTCGTGAGTACATAGCTGTGCACCGCACTTGAATGAGAATGTAAAGCACCAATGATGTCCAACCCCCACTGTTGGAATGATTATTCGATGACAACTGACCTGAGTGGTAGTACTATGAGCTGTGGTCTCCCAATACATTATTGACATGCTTCGCACTTGGAAACCCATTCCCAAGTGTCTACGAAGAGGGTAGGCTAATAATATATCCCCTAGAGAATGTTATATGTAGTGACCATTGCTAAAAAATGTCCACCACAAGCTTGGTTGTGATATGCCTTTAGTAACTTCTCTTGTTTTTATTTATTGACGCACCTGAGAAAGCATCCATCGAAACTTATCTTGTAGAGTGCATGGTTCCAAATTACGAAATTTATTGCCATTATCTTAAGTGTTCTTATTTATTTATAGTCAATATCGGTAGGGAACTCACCATATGTCAAGTAATAAGTGATATCTACGTACCATTCATCGGTGGTGTTTATGAAGATAACTTGTGGCTTATCTTCAAAACACTTGGGGCAAAGACAATCGTCCCCGCCATGTTGAGGTTTGAGAGTATCATCCTCAACGATCAATACCTCAATCTGTTCCCTCACACCAAATTAGAAGGTTGAATTTCCAAGTCATACTATTGAGTATTTGCGACCGAATTTCCCCTCTTGGCTCCAAGGTCTTGTTGAGCTAAGATGGACTTGATCGCACTGCCAGGGACCATCACCAAAGTGTGAGAATTGAGTATGTAGAACCTGAAATTGTTTATGGCCTTGACCACCGTATAGGCATGCTTCTCTAGTTGGTTGTAGTTTAGCTTGCATTTCTTCAATGAGAAACTCATGAAGGAAATAGGTGCTTCCACACCTTCATGATTCTTCTGAACAAGAACAAAGAGGGTATGGCATATGCTCTGATGCATAGCAATACACAATGAATTCTTTACTAAAGTCCAAAGATACCAAATTTGGGGCCTTAGTAATGGATTTTTTTATTTCTTCAAAATCTGATTTTCCATAATCATTCCACTTGAAGATGGCTTGAGGTTTCATCATGGTTGTGATATGCTTCTTCAATTCTATGAACTATGGAACGAATCTTTGAAGAAAATTAACTTTGTGAAAGAAGTTATGAACTCCCTTCTTACTCGTGGGCAAGGATAATTCTTGAATGGCTCTCCTTCTTTTAGGATCAATGTGCGCTCCATGTTTTTTTAGAATGTGTCCTAATAACTTACCTTCTGTGACTCCGAAGATGCACTTTTTGGGTTTAAGGATATGCCATGCTTTCTAAAACTTATGAGTACATGTTCTAGATGATGCAAGTGATCTCCTCTCTTCTTTTAGAAGACTCTAAGATCATCCAGGTATATGAAAATGCAGTGCTTCAAATCCTTGAAGGCTAGATCCATTTCTCTTTGAAATGTAGCCCCTGTATTGATTAGGCCAAAAAGCATTCTACTATATGTGAAAGTGCCCCATGGTGTTGTGAAGGCTATTTTCGTACGATCCTCCTCTGCTACCTCAATTTTATTATACCCTAAAAATCCATCAAGAAATGAAATAATTTCAGATCCTAGTGACTATCTGCAAGATGTGATCCATAATTGAGAGTAGATATTTATCCTTCAGGGAGGCCTGGTTTATATTACACAAGTCCATGCATATCCTTATCTCACCATTCTTCTTTTTCATTGGTATGATGTTTTCTACCCACGCGAAATGATGGATAGGGAAAATGATCCTTGCATTGAGCATCTTCATCACTTCCCCTTTGATGGTGTCATCTATCTTTGGGTTATGGCCTCTATTTTTGCCTAAACGGATTGACATCTGGCTTCAAGGGAATTGAATGGTGCATCTCCCTCGGTTGGAAGGACTTAAGCTCATTATAAGAATAGGCCAAGACATCTGAATACTTCTTGAGTAATGAAACAAATCTTCTCTTTTCTTCTGACGAATAACACTTTCCAATGTTGACCATTCTTAGATTCTCAGGAGTCCCAATATTTTCCTTTTCAAAATTGGTGGGGCACTGATAAGATTGCTTTTCCTTCTCTTGAATAAATCTATCATGCTTATCAAAGATATCTTCTAGAGACACTAATCCTTTAGGGATTTTATTCCCTTTTAGTTTGATCACTCCTTCTTCATTGATGCCTTCAATTCCTTATTTATCTTCTTTGGCTACTACTTCCCTATGTGGATTATCACTTCCTTCAAAGAAGAGGCTATTGAAATTATCTCTCTGCTCTAGGAAATCCAGGATTTTATCATTTGAAGACTTGCCAGTGGTTTACATTATCAGGTACGCTAGGTCTAAAAACCATCTCCACTGTCACCTTGTCTTTGCCAAAAGATGAATGTGTATCACTAGGGAAGATGACACTAAAAGGGAGTCAACCCTTTTCATTCTTCTCTCTTGGAATGGATTCTATGAAGAAAAAATCAAAAGATTTAATGCAGTCCCATAATCTATTTCTAGTAATGTCAGAGTCTTGGATTCTTCACTTGGTATTACTTCCGAACTTGCTTTACTATTACCTCCACATCGACCTTGGCATCTCATTTTCTTGATCCCCATATATTTTGCTAAGCTCATACCCATGAGAAGGGATTCATACTCCACATGTGTTGTTTGTGTTATGAAACTGCAGCTTGAGGTGAATGAGTACAATTCACCAGAATGAGAACACAACACCACACCTTCTCCTGACCCTGCTCTTGAATGACTACCATCAAACTCCATTGTTTAGATTTGATCTTCCTCCTCCTCCATGAGAAGTGGAAAATTATCATCCTTCTTTGATGTAATGAAGTAGTTGCCTAGCCCGCCATCCTGAAATAGGATGTTCACCCTCGGGTCATCATATTTTCATACTATGTACTTCATCTTTCTCACTAGTAGAAATTTATTCATTTCTCCCTTTACTAGAATGGTCATAGATGACCAATCCATTTTGATTTCTCCACCCAGGTCTCTACAAAATATTCGGCTCAGTAGCATCCTAAAAGATGTTGGAATATCCTCTACCAAGATAGTGAGGAGCACCTTCTTTTTTGAAAAGTCAGCTAGTGCCACCTATGCAATCCTTTATTCTTCATACTAATGACACTTCTTTGGACTCCATAGAAATAGTAAGAAATACATGTCATGTGGATCAAGGTGAGACCTAGAGCATTCACAACTTTGACTTGCATTACATTATCAAAGGATCCAAAATCTATGATGTAGTTATTGAGTTGAAATCCTTTGATGATAAGTGATAGGTAAAAAGGTTCAACTTTGTTGGCTTTAGAGGCACTAAGGGCTAACATGTTTTGTGAAGGTGGCGTGGATGGTGTGGGAACTAGGCCTTTAGAATTTGGGATTTACTTTAGCCCTAGACTAAATAAAAAAACCTATCAAATTGAGTAGGGTGTGTTTGCAAGTAATCCAATTCTGTGATCTGAACCTTGGTTTTACTTGCGTGCTCCAAATAATCAAATGGGGTCATGGTGGGTGAATTTGAGGTTTTGGGATGAAGGAAGATTTACATGGAAAATATGTGTGTTACTTTGGGAGTTTGGTTTTCTTTCACAGGCATGGTAACTGGTTTAGAATGAGATGAGGAAGTAGGCTTTAGGTGGTACTTTAGGTGATTTGACCAGAGTATCATTTGAAGAAGAATTATTCTTAGAAACTTTCAGAACTAGGGGAAGGAATAGAAGACTTACTTCGTGTGGCAGTGGATTCTTGCTAACCAGTGGGTCTAGTTTTTCTTTAGTCAACTCCATTGAAGGTGGTAGCAGTGATCCTCTGCTGATAATATTATTTTGTGGAACTTCCGCTGGGGGTATTCTTTCTTTTTATTTTCCTTCCCCATGGCCATTGAAGATGAGGCTCCTTTCTTGGACTGTGTGCTAGTGAAAACTACATGTATGAAAATTTGGAGCTTCTTCATCATTGTCATCTTTGTCTCCTTCAACATACTCAATAAGGCCATTTTGTGTATCACCATCAACTTCTTCTACCTTGAGATAGTTATCATCATCACCTACATCTTCCTCTTCATGTTCTTTTATCTCTGCTTCTTCTTCTGGCTCATCAGTATCACATGTAAGATTAACCATTGGTGCTTCAAGGGAAATCCTATAGGGAGACATGGGGGTGATTCTCTTTGAATGGTTTGGAGGATTCATCTTCCTTGGAGAATTCCATGCATGGTGATTTGAGATAATTATTTCTTCAAGGAATCATGTCATTTTGAATTTTATAGATCATGGATTCTATGGTAACTGAGCCCAAAATATGGCCTTTCTGTCTTCCATTAGGGCCCTTCACCTTGTCAGAAAAGATCAAATCATCTTCAGTCTCGATCACATAATCCTACGCTTCTTTCTAATCTCTAGGATGGGATCTTCTGGAGGAAGAAACCAACTTTAGGTGGTAGAGGAATTGATGAAGAATATTTTCAGATTGTTATCAGGAGGTGACAACATCTTCCAGGGATCCTTCCGATTATTTGATTATATTTAACGAATGAAATATCTCATATTGATTATGTGGGATCCTTTCTTCATTTACACTAACTGAGACTAAGAGATCCTGATAGTCTTTTGTGGTTTCGAAACTGTGCTCAAATATGCTTCTTATGTCTTCCAGGAAAGTAATAGACCTTGGGGGCAGCATATAGAACCATTTGTCTGATTTCTCCTGTAGTGATTCCAAAAATAGTCAGATAGACACATCCTCATGTTCTACACCCAATACACTACAAGCGGTGATGAAATCTGCTACATGTTCCTCAAGGAGTTGGGAACCATCTCCTCTAAATTTTGGAAAATTTTTTCTTGAACCTAGTGGTAGTTCATGGAGTGGTTGTTGAAGTGAAACAGGGCCGGTATTCCCACCCCATGGTACATTTGGCCTACGTTCTTCACAATCCACCATTGCATCTTCTGATTCTAGCTTCTAACCTTTATAAGGTTGTGGCTTTAGATAGCTGCTACTATCATCTGCTTCGGCTTGAGATCTTATCAATCTCTTCAATTTGAGCTCTTATCTTAGCTTCAACTCTTACTTCTTTTTCTCTAGCTTCTTCTTTGGTCTCAATGTCAGTGAAGTATTCAATGTTCTCATTGATATTTGGAAACTCTACGTATCCAATGGGTTGATGACTCTTGGACTTCCGATGGGAATTGTTTCCTGACAAAGGGGAGACCTTGGATTTTTGAGCAGCTCTTGTATTCTTTGGAGTTCTTCAAAGATTAGATCAATTTGTCCTCCTTGTCTTTATTTTTAGGTATACCTTCTATCTTTCTAGCTTGAAAATATATGCTCTTCTTTGTGGTGCCTGAATCTTGTCTTTGTCTTTCTAGTTCAATGACACGTTCTTCTTCTATGTCCAATACTCTTGTGGAAATGAAATATTGAGTGAAAATTTTTCTATTGTGCTAGACAGCTTCTCACAAGTCTAAAATAATGTCTTCTTGGATATGAAATAGTAACTCGGGTCTTTCAACTAGGTGGGTTTCCTGGAATAGCCATGGTTTTGAGACATAAGGGCTCATGTGACTTTTCAAATTCCATTTTTTTTGTTTTTTTTGTTTTTTGAATTTTATTGAGATTTTTTTGTATTTTTCTGGTTGTATTTTTGGTGCAGATGTTGTTAAAATTTGCCCCATGATGGGCGCCAAAAATAGTTGGTGAGAAAAATTTTCAGGTGGAAAATTTATGGGTTTATTGCCAATGCTCTGGAGTATAAGTCCCTCTACTTAGATGGTTTCAACTTCTAAATTTGCATGCATGAAAAAGGTGGGTTTTTCCTGGTGGCCTTGTAGCCAAAGATCACACAGGGGCACTCCACTTACCCTGTGGAACTAAGATAGAAATCAATTTCTAGAGATGAATTTATCTTTAGATAGTAGGAAATGGAGTGAGAAATAAGAGGTAGGGGAACTAATGCTACGAGTAGAAACTCAGATTCATGCACACACTAGTTAGAAGTTTCATCACATGCATTAAAGAGAAGAAAACAACCAAATATTTTAATGTTACTGGCTAGAGGAAACCATGCATAGAAAGATGCAAACATTCATATGCCATGGAAAATAGAGATTTTTTCCTTCATTAACATTGAAAATCAAGAGCTGTACATGATGGGAAAATGGTGCAAATTAGAGAGGAGGAAATAGCATAAAAATGGCTAACTCTTTATTCTTCCACAAGTAGGAAAAATCTCTCATGAATTCACAAGAATTAAACTAATAAACCTTTTGAGAATGGGAGGTATTTTCCTTTTATAAGAAGAGATATGACTATTCATATACCTGTTAATGGATTTTCATATGTTTTATATCTCTTTGATTATTAACAAGTATCTAGTGCATAATTATATGATAGATTTAGGTGCTAGAACCTTTGTGATTCCTAAGAAGATATCAGATACCTTGGGAATTAAGTATACTCCAATCACTAAGGGTGTTTTGCAATTGGATGGTACTACGGTTAGAATAGTTGGAGTAATCAGATGCCTTGAGATAACTCTTTGTACATGCCTTAGCCTAATCATTTCTCAAGACACCAGTTATTGATTTTCCTCCTCTCTTCACTATTTGTTTTTCAAGAGACTTCACAACAAAAGGTAGGAGGTTACTTGTCCTTAGTTTGGTCTCATATGCTCTTGAGGACAATGCATGGGAATAAGTTTATAATTAAATTTGAGCCCATCTCATCTTATAATTTTGAATTTCATGATCCTAACCCTATTAATTAAAGCATCATGGTGTAAGGATAAATAAGCAGTTATTCAGAACTAGTTGAAGAAGTACATTAATCACAATTAGTCCCTGATCTCATGTTGGATGCATAGGCTAAGGAAAGGTATGAATTTGATCCATATGACACTGTTGTTAACACATGTTTAGGTACTTATTGCATCTAAGAGGAGGGGTCTTTTAACCCAAATGCATTAAGAAAAAGTGAGGACTCCTAGGGCTTATGAAAACTATTTTTTGACAGTTCTGGAAGTAAGAATGGTGTTGGGGAAGATGTTTTTTTTATCTCCCTAAAGGGTAAGAATTTTATCTTTTCTCATAGGATTCAATTTACATGTTCTAACAATGTAGCCGAGTATGAGGCTTTAATGCATAGACTATTATTGGCTGAGAAAAGGAATGTTATGAGGTTACAAGTGTTTGGGGATAATGAATTGGTTGTTCATCACATAAGAGGAAAGTGTGCTACCAAGAATAACCTCTTAAAGGCTTATAAACATATATTTTGGGACCTACTTAAGAGTTTTGAGGCTATTAATCTCTAAGTAATTCTCAGAAAGTTAAATGTGGAAGCTGATCAGATGGCTAATGTAGGGTCACAATTTGTCCCACCTAGAGATCTCATTCAAGGACATGATCAAAATTTCAAGATGGTGGTGAGGCCATCCATCCCAAACAATAATTTGAGTTGGCAAGTCTTTGAGAACGATGAGAAAATTACCCATTTTATTGAGAATGAAGCTGAGCTCTCATATGAATTGGAATCAATGTTGTAAGAAAGATATAAGGATTACATTATCCAATTAAGAAGTAACAAATTACCAAGGGGAATGGTTACTCTTGAAAGCATATTCATCCCTAATGATGAATTCAAAGGAGAAAATAAAAACATGATAACTAGCAAATAAGACTATCAAAAGGTCATGATTTCCCAATATAAGGAGTTGATGCTTGGAAAGGTATGTGATGAAGCTGTAAAAGATGTTTTTGTGTCCTTATATCAATAATATCATGATATTTTCTCATGGAGCTATGAATATCTCAAAGGTTTCAATCCTAAAGTTATGTAACATGATATAGATATCGACCCTAATGTCAAACCTGTTAGGAAAAAACAAAGCCCCATAAACCTCAAGATGGAACCCCTAATGAAGAAAGAGCTTTCTAAACTAATAGAGGCCATAATTATATTTCCTATCAAGTACTCCACTTGGGTGGAAATTTTAATTCCTCTAAGGAAGAAAAATGGGGAGATTAGGCTATGTGTTGATTTCATATATCTAAATAGAGCTTACTTAAAGGATCACTATCCTTTTCCCTCCATGGATCAAATTTTGTAAACAATAGTAGGAGTTGAGAGGTTCTCCCTTTTGGATGGATATTCTAGATACAATAAAATATGGGTCAAAGAAGAATACATTTATAAGACAACTTTTACTACTAAATTGGGGACACACATATGAGAAAATGCCTTTTGGTTTGTCTAATGTTGGTGCTACCTTTTTTGGGGCCATGGATTTTTCTTTCAAGGGCTTCATAAACAATTTCATTCTAATTTACTTAAATGATATCATGATTTTATCAAAGGAAGGTGAAGATCACATGGAACATCTTGAAAAGGAGTTTGAAAGGTGTAAGAAGTTTGGGGTGTCGCTCAATCCAAAGAAGTGCATATTTTTTTCCCCATAAGGAAAACTCTTGGGTCATGTGGCATCAAAAGGTAAGATCTTTAGAAAAATGAAGAGTAGTATTCTGAGAACTGGATGTAATAATACTTTTATCATATTAGGAAGAACTGAGATTATTGATAGTAGTAGATAGAGTAGGAAAAATATTTGTAGGTCAGAGATAGAAAAACATAGGTTATTGACCTTGTTCTCGAATTCCTTGATACTATCAATAAAAAAATTCTCAAATCCTTCAATAATAATATTAAGAGGATTGTTGTAAATTTTCTTAAAAATTATTGTTTACTTGATTTGGAATTTTCTATACATTACTATCTATAGTCTAGATAATAGTGGAGATAGTATAAAATATTTCATTTAAATTTTGAATTATAGATTGAATATCACCCTTTTGTTGTAATGCAATGGAATTTAAAGTATCTAAAATTCCTTTTATATTTTCATGGATAGATTTAATTCTATTATCAATATCCTTTATAGCCTTGTTATTCCAATTGAGCATTCTAATAGCTTTTAAATGTTCTAGATTTGAGTATATATTTCTTTGGTACTTGTATTTTATATGCTACTTTTTATCTTCAGTGAAGACATAAAAATATTTAGCAAAAGGAAAATCTTATGAATATAGCAGCAGAGTAGAGGATGATGCTTCATATGCATCCATGGAAACTTAGATTGCTTTTAGAGATAAAACATTATGTGAATGAATAAGTAGATAATCATATTTTAGTGTGAATGAATAAGTAGATAATCATATTTTAGTGGAGGCATATTTTATATAGGAAATAGTAGTTTTCCCTTCTAACTCAATGAAATTTAAGGAACTTTGAACAATATGAGGACTTAATATGCATTTAATGGAAATATTCCATTATTTTGGGACACAGATCTTATCCCAAATAATAACTTTGGCTCAATATTTTGTGAGGTGAGATTCAAGAACTCATAAAAACACTACTTCCCTTGGAATGTACACGTTTAATAGTTGGATGGGTGTTATTAGTCAACCTAATGATTATATAATTTGAGTTTAACTTTTGATGCCACCATAAAACTCAGATATATATCCTTCTACCATATTTTACAGATGAATATAAAAATTCCATGGTTGGAATTACTGAAGGTGAGCTCACCTTTGGATGCATAAATCAAACTATTAATGAAACTAACCGAAACCTATTTCTTGAAAATAATAATAGGAAGTAAGTTATTCTTATTAAATCAACTCTTGGCGTTAAATTATGTACACAAACTATAGAAAACAATTTGGTTTGTTCTTTTCTAGGTGGGAAATCATAGAGTAAAAACAAAATAAAATATACGAAAAAAAGGCCATAAATAAAAATTTAAAGAATGTGCTTCTCAATCTTGATGGATATGAACTTGATACTTAACATATTTCAGAAAAGAAAAATTCTCTTGCTGAATTTTCTAGCATATAATTATTTTCATCAAATGTAAATTTTTTTTGAAGTATATACTTTAGTTCTCATATGTCTTTGGGATAAGCAACATATTGATACTCTTCTCCGATTCCACAAACAAAATTATGACAGGATGAGTTTTGAAGATGCTCATTGGCTTGAGGATCACAATATCACAAAAACCAAAGACTATCTCTGAACATATATATCAGACATTTTTTATGATCTTGATATTCCTCTTCCATAGCATCATAGCCATGAACCTATGATAACCTATACTCTCAATTTAAAAAATCGTTACTCTAGGTATACTAAAACACTACACACTCAAAGATGCACATAGTTAATAAGTTAATTTAAAGGTCATACACTCTCTAGAAATTCTATTTTGATCTTGATAGGATAGAACATCATCCTCTCTAGTTTTCTCTTTGGAATTATCAAGGTTTTCCAAATTATCTACAATGTTCTTGGAAAAATATATAATGATCCTCACTTAAAAATCTATCCTGATACTATTTTTCTTTACCCTTTTCTTTTCCTTTGCTTTCAAGCTTCTAGTTTCCTATTTTATTTGTGAATATTTCCTTTGTAGGATTACCTCTTTATTCAATATGGGTATTTAATACATAAAATTCATCAAGGTTAGTGGTATTAAACATGAGCTTATCATTCCTAAAATAACCATGTAACCAACCAATATATTTACAAAGATTCACATGAGTATAAAAGGGAATACCCAAAATCAAATCCGTTTTCCTAAAATCCTGAGTGTAATACTGTACACTTTATCCTTAGTTTGTATCAATTTTTTCCAATGTATAGTAGCTTGTAACATATAACCCAAAGGATTAAATTTCATTTTCATAGTGGAAACAAATTTATTCCAAGAAGAGATCAATTTATTCTGTTTTAAAATATCTTCTTGTGTCATACTCACCGACGAGATGAGTGATGTATCACATAAATAAAGACCAACTAATTGAACAATTTCTTCCTCATACACAATTTTATAAACCCTACAATATAACTCATTTTTCTTTATCCAATTATCCAATTTGTATACATTAATCTCTATCTTATAAATCGATAAATAAAATTTAGCATCAAGTTTTAAAATGGAAGAAACATCATAAGTTTTTTATCAATGAAATAACTAGAATGGTCATAAGTGAATAGAGGATTTTCCCAAGAGGCTATTCTCATTTACCTTTATCCTTACCATTTCTTCCTTCCTCTGATTTACCTTCAATTCATTTCTTCTATTCTAGTATAACTCTTCCACCATACTCTTCATTAATTTACATAAAAATTTAATGGAAGTCCTTTTTTGAATCCATTATCTCTCAAGGATATTCCATAACTAAACTTTGACTTGCAAATATTAAACCAATCTCAAGATTATACTCTTCAACAAATAATTCACCTCAATTTGATTTTTTCCTATTAAGAATTCAAAATTTAAACTTGCAAATTTCAAAAAACAACATTAAAATGTCCTTGATTAGCTACTATGATACCAAACTAATCTAAAAAACAATTAAGTGTATCACTTAAAAAATTCACTATTTTAAGATAATTTATAAATTCCTCTCAATTTCTCATAAATGATTAAAAATTTGAAAAAATATTAAACTAACTAAAACAAAAATTAAATAAGAGAAAATATAGAATACAATGAAAACCAAGTGATAATATATTTCACATGATGTGGGCTATATCTCCGAATCTAAAAAATATCTCAAACCAATCGATTCCCCATTGACATGCAATAGCATGTATGGCAATAATTAAATCAAATACAAATATTTTTCCTACAAATAATCTCCACACAATCTCTAAAAAAGATTTGGTTTCCTATCTCTAAAATCCTCATTTAGTGAAAATTCTCCAAACTTGCTTAAACTCTCCCAAAGGAGCCATCTATTTTAAAGGTTACACCTTGAAATACAATTTAACACATTTTATATTGTTTCTAAGTGGATGAATCAGTAGGTGGGCCCTTATTTTTTTGTGTATAGTAAAGGGTTCAAATCCCCAAGTTCCATCTTTTGTCTTGTTTTACGATGAAGAACCCAAATTGATTGGGTCAGTAACTATTTAAGGATTTTAATAACATTTAGTGGTTGAAGTAACTCATGGCTTCAGCCATACTATACATTATTTTTTGGAGCATGTAGAGCTCACCTTCCAACTCAACTGTTAGCATGGTGATGGTTAGTATGAGCTAGCTTACCTTTAATTCATCATTGGAACTTGTATTTGTTATGATGATTATTGTGACTCACTATATAAATTCACTAGTTGATTGCATTGTGAGGTGACTTAGATTAGTTATGAGGTGGTTAATTGACTCAGGTTCTAACTTGGTCATGATCTCACTAAGCTAGAAGTGTAGGACTCGCCAAGGTGATAATATAAAATTTAGTCGACCTAGCTTTGGTATCTATGAATTTAAATCTCAAAAATACTAGTAATTGGTACTCAAACGGGTTTATAAGTAAAAACACTTACAATATAATTTGAAGAAAAGGAGGTGGGGTCCCCCTCTTGATAAAAAGTGGACCTTTGTAACTGATGGGACCCCAACCAACAAATAGTGTGTGCCCCACATTGACTGTCAAAGATAAGAGCCAAAACTATATTTTTTAGCATACTTCACTTTTTAACTCCTAATTTTCCTACTTTTCAAGATCTCATCATGCCACATCATCTCTGTGTAACTTTCTCCATTATTTGTTCTAGTTGGAGAAAAACTTCACTAGGTTGTAACTTTTGTATATGACATCCATTTTATCCCATTTTCGAAGTGTGTTTAAAATTTCTTAACAAGATCTTCCATGTGTAGGTAGTTTCAGAACATTTGTAGACATTATAATTAATTAGATGTGGGGATGCTCTTGGATCACCCTTTTAGGATGATACATGGCTCATGAATTTACCCCTCTTCTTTCTCTCCTTGGGATAAAAATCTATATGATATTCAAAACTTTAGTGGGAGACCTTTTCCAATACTAAATAATAGTGTAAGGTATTCAAATATTTTCGATAAATATTATAACCCCTCTCTTGAGGCCTCTTTAGATATAGACTAACTCAAATCATGCTGAATAAATTCCACCTCTCTTCTCATCTAGTATATGATGAGATTATCTAGAGTGTATTTTGTAATGATCACTAATTTGTAAAGATATGATATGATGCTGACATCAATCTTCCTTCGACCCAAACCCCTAGAAATTTTTTTATATCCCCACTTTTCTCACCAAAATGAATGTATTTTTTAGCTGGGGATCATTTTTGAAAGTTCCCTAAACATCCCTAAATGGTGTCAGTGCAGAATATCATCTTGAGAGCTTTCCAACGACTATGAGAACGCGACAAACGGACATCGGGAGCTCTAGTTATGTCCGGTCAAAGTTCGGTCAACGGGAAAGTCAACTCTAGTCAACTGGTCAATATTGGACCAATCGCACTGCGACACGTGGCGAAAAGGCAAAAGGGAGTTGTTTGTTGGTTTTCAATCACCGGTCTTCGATGAGCGTAAAAATGGTACACAGGAACAAGAGGCTCAAATTTTATTACGGAGGGGAGCCCGGCCGCCGTGTGGACTATGGTATTATCACCAACGTGGTGGGTCCACAAGCCACCACGTGGCTTGCCACCACAAGTTCGATTTTCCTATCAAGGGTCGACAAGTGGTATTTATTGCCATATTTCATTTGGAATGTCATTATATTACTTGGGTCGAATATCATATATTACCTTTGTAATTATTTGGCATTTTAACGTCCATGTCATTTTTTATGTGTTCGGGATTTTGGGTTAGTCAACATTGCCACATTATCTCCCAACATATCTGCATATTTCCTAGCAACTCAGAGTGTCAACAACAACTCACCACAACCAACGCAAACCGTTTGGGGCCAACCAACAATGCATCGGTTTCCACTTAACTCGGCGGTCAAACCTTACTATATTGCCACCCACGTGGATAAACAACCAATACTACATAGCTCGGCCCATATCACGGGCATTTCAAACAACACAAATCCAAATTCAAATACAGCCAGCTCGCCACTATTATGTGGCCAAACAAAACGGTGGTAGGTGTGGCCTAAGCCATGTTTAAAATGGTTCGGGTCGGTTTGGCCTATAATAAACCTTAACCATGACTTCCGCTCAATGTGGGATATCTCACCCACATGCAAAATAGACTCCAACCATAATACATGCCGCTGGGTCTTGAACCCATAACCTCCACTGCCCAAGACCAATCCACTGACCAACTCGCCTAGAGGCTTGGGCATATTATAAAATGGGGCGCTTCAAGTTATACAAGGGGGACAGGTCTGTGCAAAGCCATAAGGACCAGTTTTCAGAAAACGCCATTTTTGAAGGCCTTGCACTCAGATTGGGAACTCGGAGTAAAAAGATGAAATGAAGGAAATTCTGAGATGATTCCAACGATGTAAGATTTGATATTTTTTGTTGAGTTTTAACCTATTTTTGGAAGCTTTGAATGTAGTTTTTAACAGGGATCTACAAGACAGCTAGTTGGAAAACATGAATTTCAATGCACTTCTGGTCCGAATTGTGACTTGGTGTAAACATGAAAAGTGTTCAGAATTCAGAGATGATCTCAGATATATGATTTTTTTTCATAGAATGTTTTTAAATATCCATTTGTAGGTGTTTTTCTAACACAGTTGCAGGGAGATCACATTGTGAAAACACTGTAGGAGCCACAGATCGTTCTTGGGACAGTTTCTGCTATTTTTCAGAGTTCTTGGGACATTGATCAGCTCATTTGTAGGTTTTGATTCATTATTGGTTGTTTGTAAGAGTTATTGTACTTACATTTCAATATTATTAATGGATCGGTTCAATCTGAACCCAGGGGACGTAGGAATTTCCGAACCCCGTAAACAATCTTGTTTGTTATCTGAATGTTTTCAGTTTTCTGATTATTTATTTGCTACACAAGTTTTCCACACTTCTATGGATGCATAATAATCAGAATTTAATCAATTTGTGGAGTTTAGAATACTTAAAATTGGTTAAGAAAATCACGATCTTTGGAAACTTTTAAAAGTGAAAAAAATACAACACACGTTTTTCAGATCAAGTTTGGTATCAGAGCAGTTAGATTGCCGGATTAGCTTCTAATTGTGTTTGGAAATTTGGCTTCAGTTTCAATATTGATTTCAGTTTTCAGTGTGCAGAACATTTTGGGGCTTGTTAATCTTCTTTTGTAGTGTGCAGTTTTGGAAGTACAGGTTGTGTTTGCAGGAACCGGGAATCATGGGCAAGTCATCCAAACAGGAGCAACTGGATGAGCTTGAAGCCATAAACCGCCAACTCCAAGAAGAAAACTCTTTCTTGAGAGATAAATTTTATTCCTTGGAAGAGGAAATAGTGCGGTTAAAATCTGAGCCACAATCCTCTATAACCAAGAAAGAGGAGTATGTCAACAAGATGCTTGAAGAGAGCAAGAAGTTGATGGGCTTTGTTAAAGAGTTGCAGGAAGAAATACGGACCAAGGATGCCCTCTTGGAAAAGCTGCAACAAGGTGAACATAAGAAGGAAATGCCTTCCAAATCAGATGCAGGTACTATGACAGAATGCACTGTAAGTTGTTCACATTTTAATTCTTCCTCTCATTCAGTTTCAGATATTCCTTTGGGTCAGTTTGAAAAACACACTAAGGGAATTGGGTCTAAGCTAATGGTTAAGATGGGATTTAACGGAAAGGGCCTTGGTAAAAATGGACAAGGTGATGCTAACCCAGTACAGGTAGAGGATCAGCCTCGGTTTGCAGGTTTGGGTTATTCTAGTGGGAAAATGGAAATTGGAGAAAGTTCCAAAGCAGCTGAAGGAAGACAAGCTTCCAACAGCCAAGGATCTACACCACTAGAATTGCAGGATTCTGCCATCAGGAGGAACAATGAAAGGTGTAAGAAAATAGGTAAAAGAGGTAATCAGATTCCACCTCCTTCCACTTACACTAAAAATAGCACTAAGGGAAAATCAAATCCTAAAACTTCTAATACACTCTTTCAGTTGGAACAATATAGCTTTGGTAGGCAGAAATATGCTTTCCCTTGCACATTTTGTGAAGGTACTAATCATTCTGTTGCATATTGTTGGAAGAGGAAAAATTTGATTAAGAAGTTAATGCCTTTTGTGAATGATAAGGCAGGTGCTAAAGACCAATCTCACCAAGGAAAGGCGAGAAATGGAAAGAATGTTACCTCTCCTAAACAGGGGAATCATTCTCGTAGACAGAGTTCTGAGAATGGTAAAATGGGTAAGACTCCTAAAAATAGGGAAGTTAAATTTTGTTCCCATTGTAATAGGAATGGTCATGATGTTAAGGTTTGTTGGTTTGTTCCTAAACAACAAAATTGGAAAGTTGTTAAAAAGAACAGTATTGTAAAACCAACAGTGCTAAACCTAACTAAAACTCATTTTGGTACTGAGAAGGTAAAACAACCAAAACGGAAAAACCCAAGTGATTGGTTGGGAAAAACACTCCTCAACTTTATATTTGCACTACAGTAAATTGTTGATAGTAGGCAAGCAAAATGTTTTTCAGAGCTATATTTTAGGGATTCCTGTTGATTGATAAGGATTTGTTCCTAAGTTGATATTTAAGCTTTGAAAATGAATGGAAACAACTGAAGAGAAGATTTGAGTGATAGGTTCATCATACTCATGTTTTGTTTTCTCATATTGGTTGGTAGTTCCATTGTTGAAAACACTATGCAGGGATAGGCATCAGTAGCATGTCTAAATTTGAAACTTGCAGTTGTAATCAGCATAATCACAAAGTGTCAGTTGAACACTAGCTTCCGTTATAGATGGGTGTTATTATCTGAGTTATTATTTGTGATGGCGATACAATGTTTTGGCATATTCATGTTGATTCAGTTGTTGACTATAGCTATTTTTGGGCGTTGATAGTCTATTATATTCTGATAGTGAATACTTGCAGTTGTTACAGTTTCAGATGGGCAGTGGGCACTAGCCTAATTGTGGGCAGTTTAGATGTCTTGTATACTGATCTGTGTTATGGAATTGTAATTTTTGGTAATCGGCCGTATCACAAAGTGACAGTTGAACACTAGCTTTCCGTAATAGAATGGGTGTTATTATCTGGTCAGTTAATTGTGATGGCATTACAGTGGGGTATGACAGTTCACAGTTGTGCGTAGAGTTGACAGGGTTGCAGCGTTTCAGTTGAACACTAGCTTAATTGGGTGTTATTATCTGATCGGTTATGTGACTAGCTAATCAACTATTTGCATTTATTTAACCTATAATGTTATTTTGGGTTCTTGTATGTGTTTGTGCAATGCAGGAAGAGATAACATTATTTGTGGGTTGATACACAACTTTTTGTGGACAAAAAGCCTTCTCAGTAGGGAGGAGTGATCAGGGGATCATTTTTGAAAGTTCCCTAAACATCCCTAAATGGTTTCAGTGCAGAAGATCATCTCGAGAGCTTTCCAACGACTGTGAGAACGCGACAAACGGACATCAGGAGCTCTAGTTATGTCCGGTCAAAGTTCGGTCAACGGGAAAGTCAACTCTAGTCAACTGGTCAATAATGGACCAATCGCACTGCGACACGTGGCGAAAAGGCAAAAGGGAGTTGTTTGTTGGTTTTCGATCACCGGTCTTCGACGAGCGTAAAAATGGTACACGGGAACAAGAGGCTCAACTTTTATTACGGAGGGGAGCCCGAGCCGCCGTGTGGACTATGGTATTATCGCCAACGTGGTGGGTCCACAAGCCACCACGTGGCTTGCCACCACAAGTTCGATTTGCCTATCATTTGGAGGGTCGAAAAGTGGTATTTATTGCCATATTTCATTTGGAATGTCATTATATTGGTTCTTGGGTTCGAATATCATATATTACCTTTGTAATTATTTGGCATTTTAACGTCCATGTCATTTTTTATGTGTTCGGGATTTTGGGTTAGTCAACATTGCCACATTATCTCCCAACATATCCGCATATTTCCTAGCAACTCGGAGTGTCAACAACAACTCACCACAACCAATGCAAACCGTTTGGGGCCAACCAACAATGCATCGGTTTCCACTTAACTCGGCGGTCAAACCTTACATATTGCCACCCACGTGGATAAACAACCAATACTACATAGCTCGGCCCATATCACGGCATTTCAAACAACACAAATCCAAATTCAAATGTAGCAGCTCGGCCAATATTAGTGGTGGCCAAAAAAACAAATATAGGTGTGACCGAAATCACATGTGGTTCGGGTCATTTGGCCTATAATAAGCATTAATCCCTCCATTCACGCGGTCAATGTGGGATATCTCACCCACATGCAAAACAAACTCCGCCATAATGCATGCCGCTGGGTCTTGAACCCATAACCTCTGCTGCCCAAGACCAATCCGCTGACCAACTCGCCTAGAGGCTTGGGCGGATTATAAAATGGGGCGCTTCAACTTATACAAGGGGACAGGTCTGTGTAAAGCCAGGAGGAGGCAGTTTCAGAAAACGCCATTTTTGAAGGCCTTGCACTCAGATTGGGCACTCGGAGTAAAAATATGAAATGAAGGAAATTCTGAGATGATTCCAACGATGTAAGATTTGATATTTTTTGTTGAGTTTTAACCTATTTTTGGAAGCTTTGAATGCAGTTTTTAACAGGGATCTACAAGACAGCTAGTTGGAAAACACGAATTTCAATGCACTTCTGGTCCGAATTGTGACTTGGTGTAAACATGAAAAGTGTTCAGAATTCAGAGATGATCTCAGATATATGATTTTTTTTCATATAATGTTTTTAAATCTCCATTTGTAGGTGTTTTTCTAACACAGTTGCAGGGAGATCACATTGTGAAAACACTGTAGGAGCCACGGATCGTTCTTGGGACAGTTTCTGCTATTTTTCAGAGTTCTTGGGACATTGATCAGCTCATTTGCAGGTTTTGATTCATTATTGGTTGTTTGTAAGAGTTATTGTACTTACATTTCAATATTATTAATGGATCGGTTCAATCTGAACCCAGGGACGTAGGAATTTCTGAACCCCGTAAACAATCTCTGTTTGTTATCTGAGTGTTTTCAGTTTTCTGATTATTTATTTGCTACACAAGTTTTCCACACTTCTATGGATGCATAATAATCAGAATTTAATCAATTTGTGGAGTTTAGAATACTTAAAATTGGTTAAGAAAATCACGATCTTTGGAAACTTTTAAAAGTGATAAAAAAATACAACACACGTTTTTCAGATACTCAACTGTTGTTTACATGGATTGATGAACTTGAATATCTCTGGTCTAACCCCAACATGAGCTTGGGCTCGCATTTCATCCCTGATCAAAAATGAGTACAGTTTAGGTCCTACTGATCATCATGTCCTCAAAGATGAATTCTTAATTTCACATGAGTTCACTGCTACTAGGGTCAGCCGAATCGGGCTCCATGTAGAATAACTCAAATGCTATGTATTCCTTTCCTCAACATAAACTTAGTTTGGTCACGAGGAATGAGTAGTTTGATCTCCGTAACTCGAACCAGCTCGGTCGTTAAATTACAAACTTAATGCTCATGAGGGCTAGATTCTTTATCCAATTTGTTGCATTGTGTTGACAAAAAAAATTTCATGGGCATAACTTGGCCTCCATCAGGTGTGATTGATATTTTTCATGTAGCCAACTAAAACAACTCGTTCTCCCTTAAATGAAACCGGTTTCCTAAAACAACTCATTGAGTTAAGCAAAAGGCTCAATGTTGGCGACTCGTGGGGCCATTTTCCTACTAAATGGAGCATGACCAGTTGCCTGTAGCTATCCATTGGGCATGGAGTCTACATAATCATCATGAACTGACCTGAACTCTGAAAATCTAACCTGAACTTGGAATGTCGCTTCTTGCAATCTAGTGAACTAGCTTCCACTTTCCGCATTCTCAACTTTCATAAGAAAATCTTGAAATCAAGATTTGTGAGAGTAGAAATTGTTTTAAAACTTGAATTTCACCCATTCCCGCAACTACAATCCACAAGGCTGAATGGTGAACATATGTTAACTTGGACATCATGTAACTCTATTAAGTTTCTCTTTCTTTCTTCTTCTGAATGTTCCATTCCTTTCAACAGGATGTTTGGGATACTGTTAAGGCTGCAAAGACCATTATCAAAGCTTGGAGATATGCATGGTGGCTTATACTTTGTATTTACACACTGACTGAATGTTGATTAAACACTAAGGACTGTCCATGTGTTGTAATAGCAAATCTTCCCCTAATGTTGATTTCTTGATTCAAGAAACTCAGCTACTGATTCGAGGAAGAAAAAGAATTGAAGATTTGAAATTTATCTTTTGACCTAATTTTAGTTGCTCTCACATTTGTTTTGAATTTGAAATTTAGCAACTGTTTCAAGCAACTATGAGCTTCCTTACTACAACTTCTCTTTCCTAGAAGCATGATGAACTGTATACAAATCATACACTAGAAGTAATAGAACATGTACACCAACACTTAGGGAAATTAAAACCTATTCTAACAACAACAAAAATGTGTAAAAGCACTTGGAGGAATTGAAAATCCTAGACTAATATGTATAAGGGTGAGAAATTCTTCCTTCTAGTAGAAATGTTTGAGATAGATTCCATTGAATGGAATCTGCAGCTCTTCACCATCCAACTTAGCTAGTTGGAAAGCATTGCTACACTTTGCATTTGTGATCATATATGGACCACTCCATATGGCATCAAACTTGGAATGTTTGTCCTGGTTTTGCATGATCAACATCCCACTTCAGCACCAAGTCTCCTACTTGGAATTTCCTGGCTTTAGATTTCTTTTCAAAGCTCCTCTTGATCAATGCTTGATCTTTCTCCATGGTTTGCATTTCATGCTACCTTTTTCTTCTAGTTCCATCAATTCTACATACCTGATTTCCATGGGTTCAAACTCAGCTAGTTCCAGTTGCTTCATGAGCTCCAATGCTGCAACTCAAGTGATATAGGTAGCACTATTTCCTTTCCATATACAAGCTTATATGGAGAGCTTCCTATGACCTCTTGGGTGTTATTCTATCAGCCCATAAGGCTGATTTGAGCTTCATGTGCCAAGTTCTCTGATTCTCATCAAGAGTTCTTCTTATGATTCTCAGTAAGTTCTTGTTCGTGGAATCTGCTTGGCCATTACCCTGGGGTAATAATTTGAAGAAGTGTTGAGATAAATTTTGTTTCTAATAGCCCATTTAGTGATTTTTGTGCCAAGAAATTTCCAATGCATTATCTGATATGATGGTGGTAGGGACACCAAACCTTGTGACTATCCCCTCATAGAAATCCAAGATGCTGGATTAATTTTCCTCCTTGAGTGCCACTGCTTCAGTCCACTTGGTGAAATAGTCTATTTCCATAAGTATCCACTTGTGGCCTTGACTTGAATTCAGATTGATAACTCCAATGAAGTACAATCCCCATTGCATGAATGGCTTGATCCACTGAGATGGGATGAAGGGGAAGCGCATACTTAGTCCTTTCTTTTCCTGTGAAGAATGCACACACTTTTTGCATTTTTGATCCATGAGTATCAATCAGTAAACACTATAGGCCAATAGTAACCAACCTTCATGATTTTGAGAGTTGTTACTCGTGGAGCAAAGTGGCCTCCTATTTCTCTGTCATGGAATTCATGTAATACCTTCTCAATCTGACTTATTGGGACACACCTCAATAACACCCGTTCACATCCTTCTTGAATAAGATGTTGTCAATGAGCACATATGCAATGGATTTCAATCTAAAATATATTCTCTTAGCTTTGTTCCATTTTAGAGGGAAAAAACCTATTTGGAGATAATGCACCATGTCTTGAGTCCAACATGGAATGGGTGCATCATTAGCTAATTTTTCTTGATCATTTTGTAGCACCAGGAAAACCTTTTCTTCACCTTTTGACTCATCATGTTTTTTGGAAGCTAGATTGTTCACACAAACCTTTTTCCATAAACCAGCTTGGTCACCTTGATTTCAATGTCATACTCCATCACACGAGTGATCCAACCTGCCCTCTTCTCATTCAAATCCTTGTTTAGGAGAAAATCCTTGACCCCAACATGAGACACTAACAATTGAATCTTTTTGTTCGAGACCAAGTGTCTGAACTTCTTCAAGCTCCTAATAACAACAAGAACATGTTTTTCAATGAAATAATAATTCACTTCGTACTCTTCCAGGATTTGATTGAAGAATGCTATGAGTTGTTTTGAACCTTCCTTATTCAGTTGTACCAAGATAGTTGAAATTGTATCCGATCCTCCAAAATCATATAACATGAAGTCCTTGGAGAAATATGGGTTGATAAGAGTTGGAGCTTGTGATATTACATGTTTGATAGCCTCAAAAATATCTTTTCCTTCTATTTTCCACTTGAATGCAAGGATCTTCTTCAACATCATTGTTAATGGCTTCACAAGAGTGGCAAAATCAGACACAAATATGTGGACAAATTTTATCCTTCCCAAGAAGCTTTGGAGAGATTTCTTGTGACTTGGCAATGGAAGGGTTATGATAGCTTCAACTCTCTTTTAAGATCAATTGTCAATCCTTCTTTTGAAACAATATGGCCCAAAAATTTCCCTTCATGTGCTAAGAATACATAAATTTCTTCAGATTCAATGACACTCCAAATATTCTACATCTTTGAAATACTTGCCTGAGGTGAAAGAGGTGGTCTACTGAATTCTTTTAGAAGATGGTGATATCATCTAGGTATACAAGCACTATCTTGTTGATTATCCCCTTGAATGCCATATCCATAGCTTGCTAAAATGTTGCTCTACATTTGACAGTCCAAATGGAATTTTCTTATAAGTATATGTTCCCCATTTTGGGTGAATGTTGTCTTGAACTGGTCTTCTTCTTTCACAATTATTTGATTATATCCTGAGTAGCAATCTAAAAATGAAAACCTTTCGAACCAGATACAACTTGTAGGATTTTCTCCATTGATGGAAGTGGATAATGATCTTTGAGTGAGCTCTATTCAAATCATGGAAGTCTACATGCAATCTGATCTCTCCATTTCTCTTTCTCACCAGTCACCAAATTTGTAACCCAACTTGAATGTTTGATAGGGAAGATGATGCTGATTCAATCAACTTATTCAACTCTTTCCTCATGAGAGGTTCAATGTGAGGATTCACTGGTCTTTGCTTTTTCCTTGATGGGCTTGGATTCATGATCTAACTCAATAGTATGATGAGCTAGTTTTGGATTGAAACCTCTTAAATCCTTATAGTTCTAGGAAAAGACATTAGGAAATCTCTTGAAAAGTTGAACAAAATCAGATTTCTCTTGTTGAGTACTTACTTTTCCAATTTGTAACATCTTGCCTTCATCTACTAAAATAGGCTCCAAATCTTCACCCTTTACCTGAATGTTTTCCTTCTCTTTCCAGAACTAGATCATTGGGATTGAAGATTGACTCCAAAGTCACAAGGCCCTTTGGTAATTTGTTAGTTCTCAACTGCACCACTTGGTCACCATATGTACTACTCCAACTTATCTTGGTTTCTAGCAGAGAAATCAACTTCTTCTTGTAGAAAATTGATGATTTGTTGATCATTCTCGAATACTTTCCAACTTGTATTGTTTTCTGGGACAGCTAGTCTTACAACCAACTTTATATGAGGCTGGTTTTCTCACTTTTGATACTTTCCACTAACATCAAATGCTGCCCCAATTGCTACAAGATCTATCTGTTGCCTCATTCTTCTTTCTCAGGATGGAATTGATGTTAAAAGCTTCAAAATATTCAATGAGATCCCATACCCAATTTTTGTAGTTCTTCAAAAGATCATTCTTAGCAACATTTTTTCCTTTTACTTGATTCACAATTAGCTCACTATCCCCAAACACTTGCAAGTTCTTAATACCTCTTTTTCTTTCCCAATGCAATCCGTGAATCAACGCTTCATACTCAGCTATGTTGTTTGAGCAAGAAAACTGAAAACAGAAAGCTGAGTAATATTTTTTACCTTGTGGTGAAACAAGCATAGCTCCTCCTCTAGCACCTTGTCTACTCCTTGAGCCATCAAAGAATAGCTTCCATACCTCATTATCATCTTTAGCATATCCAACTTAGTGATACTAGGAAGAGGTGAATTTTCTTCATGCAAGTAATAGACCCCTAGTTCAGACTTCTTCCATTTCCTTGTAAGGGTCAAAAGCATGCCTTTTGTTGGCCCAATCATTA
Source organism: Taxus chinensis (assembly GCA_019776745.2). Classification (NCBI taxonomy): domain Eukaryota; kingdom Viridiplantae; phylum Streptophyta; class Pinopsida; order Cupressales; family Taxaceae; genus Taxus; species Taxus chinensis. Next base: position 728,643,194 of record CM034152.1, on the reverse strand, counting down.
AGAGTTAATTCTGGAATGCTTCTGAATTTGGTATCTGCTTCATAAGTGCTTGGACAATATTCTTGATCAAATGTTGAATAATTTACATTGATTGGATTTGGTATATGAGGCTCAATGTGGAAATTTACAATTGGTTTGGACCTGATTGTAGCCTTATCTCCATACCTTGTTCTGAATAACATGTGTGACCAATCAGCAAAAAAATAACCTCCAATTTTAGCAGTGAAGTCTCTTAACAAACATAATGCAAAGAGTGGTGGCAAGTCTATGACTGATACATCTTGAAAGACATGTCACATTGGGACATGCATGCAATGTGAGGACTCAATCCTTTGATTAATCCAACTGTTGTTACCATTGTTTTCCATCCAATTGTACCACACCTTAGAAATGAATTCATACTGAAGATCCAACTGATTAGCTATTTGTTTGGGCATGACAGAGATGCTTGCTCCTGAATCAATCATGAAATTATGTACAAGATTGTTTCCAATAATTAGAGATATGTAGAATGGGGGAGGTTTTATAATTTTACCTTGTTGACCTCCTTGATTGCCTCCCTATTGAGTTGACATTTGTGAGTACCTTGTCTTGATCTTTGGATGATTGATTTGATGTGGACCAATTTTCCATGACATCTTGCAATAGATCTCTTTGGCCTGGGATAGCTAATGACTCCCACATTGAAATGTTCACATTCATTTTCTTCATTTTCTCAAGAATATTAAATGGGGATGAACTATATTTCTGCTACCCTTTACCTTGCACAATCTTCTCTTGCACATGGGTTGTTACAACTGGTACTTGAGATGGTCTAGAAGGTGGTTTGGGCTTATTTTACACATTCAGGACTGCACTTTGATTGCCAATACCTTGTTGAGTGATAGAGGGATTGTGAATAACTTGAATTGATGAATTCCTTCTTCAATATTCCTTCTTGGATTGTGTATTGGCTACCACACTTTGAGAAGGGACCTGATTTATTCTACAAAAATATTCAACTTGCCAATTGACAAGTGTGGTCTCATTCAGAGGTGCCTCTTGGGTGGCTTCCTACTGCTGATTTTCTTCTTGGCTTGTCTCTTGTTCCACCCATTATTGTCACCATAAGAGCTTGATTCAAGGCACCATTAAAACACATTGACTGGTTATGAGGTTGATTGCATGGGAAGACACCAGTCATACTCTTGAGATATGTTATTTTGATACTGGTACCATGGCTCTAGACATGGATATAACGTTGGGATTGTAAGGTTGAAATGGCCTATTAGCAGGATGTTTTTATTGGTTCTGATTTACAACTTGAGAAGGTGGCTTATTAGGCTGATACAAAGGTCTATTGGGTTGAGTTTGAGGCTGGTATGACCTGAAATTTTGAGCTTACTGCCTCTTAATTGTCACCAACTCATTTCCTAAGTTTTGCAACTATTTCATGACTTCTTGGAGCACATTTGAGGTACTAGAAGAAGAGGCATAGAGCTTCACCAAAGTTCTGATTTTTTGGGGAAGGAATAAGAGCTAATGCAGGTGCTTGGCTAGTGCTTGGATTTCCTAATTTTGGATAAAGAGGCATGGGTGGCCTAGGTGCAAGTTTACCAGCTTGAATTAGATAGTTTTCAGCTCTAATAGCAACATGTTATAAGCTTACGGGTAAAGTTGTACCTCCCATGGATTGTATCATCATTGCAATATCATAATTTAGAGCTTTTAGGAAGTATAGAAACAACACCTTCATCTGTTGGCCTCACAGTAAGTGGAATCCTATCCCATGTCCTTTGAAACCTGAATTTGGAATCAACCATCTACTCATTTGGTGCTCTCTTGATTGTGGTTAGTTGTTCCAATAGAGATAAGTTGTCTTCCTTCTCCCCAAATTGACCACAAAGAGTTGTGCACAACTGATCCCAATTTTGAATTGATCCCGCTGTCAAGATTCTAAACCATTGTAAAGCCTTTCCTTTGAAATAAGAGGCCAATAATTTGACAATTACATCCATTTCATTAAATTCATGTATAGTACACACATTTGTCAATGTCTTGAATGTGATCAATCGGAGTTGTATGGTTCTCTCCAGTGAAATATGGAATGTTCTTCAATGTTGCAACTGGAATTGGATTTTTTGCATTGAGAGAAAGTGGGCTACTTCCCATGTGAAGTTGACATATGGATTTGGTGGACCTTGTGGTGGTTGTTGTTGTAGATGTGCCATTATGATTGGTCTAAGAACTCTGGTTGATTGAATGAAAGGCCTACCAGGTGGAGGTGTTGATAGTGTTCTATTCAGTGGAGATGGAGACCTTTGAGCTCTTCTTCCCCTTCTTCCTCTACCTGGAGATAGCTGTAGAGTATTCAAAAATTCCTTCTTCTCTTGTTCTTGACCTCATTTGAATCTTTCTCATAAATTTTTCGAGCTTGGGCTGCTAAAACTAGTGAATTCATTCCCTTTTGGAGTCGTCAGATGTGCAATTTCAAAGATTCTTACAAAATGGAATTTTACAAGTGCACACCAGTCTTATTGTAGCTTAAAATGAAGACCTCTTTGTTCTCCCACTGGGTGTTTTAGAACTATTATCACTGAATCAAAACACCCTCCAATTTTCACAAGTGTGTGCGCTTGAGCTCATAGTGTGGCTGGGTAACATGGGTACTATCTCCAAGTGTGGGACTTGCTACTTGAGATAGACCTCTAGAGAAAGTTGGTTCTTCTTCCTACTCTAGTGCAAACTAACTCTACTAAAAAATGAACCTACTGAGTATCTCTAATCCTATCATTTCCAAGGGACTAGAGAGAGAAAGAGACAAGAGAAATGAAGGAAAATTACACTACAGAGGTGATGCACCAAAAGAAGGGTATGAGAATAATTCCCCAATGTGTGAAAATTGAAAGTTAAATACAGATTAGAGAGGGTGATAACAGTTCTCCACAGTATAATAACAACCTTCACAACATAATTTCCATGCATACACAATAATAATGATAGATCCCTACAAGAGCATAGAGTAGACACAATACACCTGCAATAATATTAGAAGAGGAAAAGATAATGCAAACAAACACGACAAGGGAAGATACATCCACAAACTTGCATCTATTAATTCATTAATATGCACAGTTCAAACTATTACAAAGGAAAGGCTTGGATCACCATGCAAAGATTCAACTATAAAGGCCTGGAACACATTGGCTTCAAAAAACTAAAATGACAGAGTTTTGTTATTCAAATCTATCTCTCCTTTTACAATGAGCCCAACACTTCAATTTATAGAGTTCTGGGAGGAGAGAGAGAGAGAGAGGATGCAATTATCAAAATCCACTTTTTAACCAATTGCAAGTCATGATAAATGAGTGTGGTTGGTGATTTTAGACCTAAAAAAGCAATCTCAAGGTGTCCCACAACCTGTAAAAATAAAATAATGATTTCCCATGCTCATTTAATGCTCCTCCGACCACTTTCCAACCACTAAACAAAATTGGGCTCGTTTTCCTTAATAATACCTATCAAATATTCATCAATTTTCTAATTTCTTGATATATATGTGTTGGTATTGGAGCCATAATTCCAACAAGACCAATTTTGTAAAAATCCATCGAGAATCACTCCAGTTATGGCTCTCTGAGTGCATGAAGCTATTTGAGTTACATAGGTTTACTTCAAAGTTTATGAGATTGAAATTAAAAGTTGGTAGTTGGAAATCATCATTTAAATTATTTTTCCCTTTTCTAATGTTTTCTACATCATTTAAAATGATTTAGGAATTTTAAATAGTGCAGGGCCCAACATCATATTGCTTTTACATTAGATATGGGAGAGAGGTTTATGTTTGTTTAATCATTTTATAGCCAGCTTAGCCAAGCTAGCTATTCATCATGTATTGTCAGGATTTCCTTATAACTCCCACCCACCAGCTCACCCTCTTGAGCGCCAAGATACTTCTATGAGTACCTACTAACTTCCATTCAATGCTTACCTTGTCGATCGTGGCGGGCTCTTCATTCTCCACATTAGCGAGCTCATCTCATGCTTTACAAGCATTACATGTTTTGACCACACTCATGTCCCATGCTACCTGTGCATCCAACCCCCAACTCGTATTAAATATTTTCCACATTTCTACCAATGGTTCCGTGAATTCGTCGTTGACTCGAAAGGGTCATTGACTCACTCTGCACCCGTAATGCTAACTTGACCCTTCATCTAATTTTTCTGCATTCTTCATTGTGTCCATTTTGACCCTTTGGAACGTAATCACCCACTTCGGCCGCATCCTATGTTACACAAAATCAGACTTGGCTCGCTTTCAGCTAAGTCTTCCCCGCTCGAGTCATACCTAATTTCCAAAACGTTTTACTCGCACTATTCGAATTAGCTATTTCTAAGTCCCCAGGTTTGTCAAAATTTTGTGACTTTGTTCCAAGTTGATAGAGCATGTCATGGATCTTCGTATCTTACATTGCTACGTGCTCGGTACTAGCTTAAAAATTCGGTGTCTTGATGGTATCAATGATTAGAAATTAGAAGAGCTTGATGGATCGATAGACATTTGAGGGATTAGCTCCATGCCGAAGTGACTCAACTCACCCTCACATTTAGCCAACTTGTTCTGGCTTGATGTAGATACAGCATAGAGAAAACCTGGCCAATATTAACTAGTACCATAGGAGCTCAAGATCATGGGATGTGATGGTTTGGTAGAGTAGGTAACTCGACTGTTATTTGTATGGATCTATGAACTTCAATATCTCGGGTCTATCCCCAACATGAGCTTGGGCTCACATTTAATCCCTAATCAGAAACAATTTCAACTTAGGTCTTATTGATCATTATGTCCCCCACAATGAATTATTCATTTTGCATGAGCTCACTGCTGCTAGGGTCAATCGACTCGGGGTCCATGGAGAATAGCTTGAATGTTATGCATTCCTTTCCTCAACATAAAAGTATCTTGGTCATGAGAAACAATAAACATGATCTCATTAACTCGAACCAGCTCGGTCGTTAAATTACAAACTTAATGCTTGTGGGAGGGCTTGATTCTTTATCTAATTTGTTGCATTGTGTTGAAAAAAAATATTTTACAGGCACAACTCGGCATCCATCAAGTGTGTTTGACCTTTCGCATATATCTGACTAAAACAACTCGGTCTCCCTCAAATAAAGCTTGTTTTTGAAAACAACTCGGTGAGCTAACAAAAAGGTTGGATGAGTTCCCCCTTCGTCAGACAACTCGATGTATGATTGAAGAGATCAGTCCCTCCATCAAACTAGCTCGATGCATATAGAGGTGAAATCATTGCAACATAAGTGGCTTTGTGTTAGGAGGTAGTGTTTTACTGTATTCTTAGAAAATTAATGAAACAGATAAAGAGGTAGTAGGCCAAGGAGGAATACATGTTTGTGATATTGGTTGAAGGTTGTGCGCGTGTTCTGATTTCCTGATCCAATGTTGATTGTGAATGCTCCCTTTTGGCTAAGAGAAACTACCTGTAGAATGCAAAACAATGAGTGAACTACCTAGTGAAAGCTAGATCTGGGAAGCGTGATGCTTCCTAAACATGTTGTCAATCCACTTTTATATAACAATATTAATGTTATTCAAAATATACATGACATAATGATCCTATTGGAGTTGAAATGATTTAGGTATCTCACACAAAACAATAAGAAAGGTCAAGTAAAATGGTGATTTAGGTCAAAATAGGTCAGGTGATTGGCTGGTGTTGGGTTGTAGGTCTAGTACAGGCTATGGGTAAGGTCTGGTAAATATTACAAGTGATTCTAGGATGTTGGAAAATGGGTATCAGCTTGCTGGTCTGAGGTATATTTCCAAACACAGTAACTGATGTCGGCTGTGTGACCGAGGCTGGTTTGGTAGGATGACCAACGTTGATTGGCTAACCGACGTCGGTAGGGAAAATTGATAAAAATATCTTAGAAACTAGTTTTTAGACTCTCTGTGATTGCACAAAGGTTGGAAATTGTGAGGCTGAGGTTGTAAAATGTCCTTGATGGCTTAGGGATGATTAGGAGAGGGTGAAGACACATGAAAGGTCCAAGTATGGTAAGGTGATTGGTTGGTGGGAGGAAGGAGGTGTACAAATCTACAAAAAGATAACTTATTGAGAGGAATAATAAATCTTACTAAAAGAAAACAAAGATAAATGAAGAGATGTTAGGTACTTACTTAAGAATAGGTCTGGATAACACAGGTGGTGAGGACGGTAATGGCAGAGATCTAGGAAGAAGAGATGTCATGTTCTTGCCATGGCAGTTCGAATCTTATTGCTTCCCTATGTGAATTTGTGATCATGAAGAAGATGATGAATGTCAATGGTTGTTGGTAGTGCTCCTGTGTGCTTTCCTTTTCCTGAGTGATTCAGAAATTTGAGTGCTCCAAGTCTCTATTTATATGAGATTCTGAATTTAATGACCAACCTAGGCAAAGGATTTTGGAAATGTATTTAACCTAACCAGCGATGGCTAGGGGACTGATGTCGGTTGAGATATAACCAATGTCATTTAAGGTGAGAATATCTAGGTTAGCCAAAAATAGCCTGATTGTTGCTATTTTTGGTGTGGTCTCTAATCTTTGTCTGAGTCTTGAGTGATAGATCACAAAAGGATAAGAAATATTACTTTTAGGTTTGTTAATAGGAGCTAAGTCTAGGTTTAGACTAAGTCCTAGTTGGTTAGGATAGGCTTAGACTTGGTATTATGTCATTAATGAGGTTTGAGTGGGTCATGGAGTGAGGTGGCTAGGCGAGGTGGTTAAGTGAGGATGTTAATTAATTTAATTAAGATAATTAATTCAATTAACATGTGTAATAGGGGATATGAATATGTAGGAGATGGTTAATTTAATTAACAGGGTTTGTAATGGGAGTATGACCCAAGTTTTGTGTTTATAGGTAGGTTGCTTGTGGGCTCGCTGAGTTGCATCAAGAGTTAGAGATTACTTCTTGGGGGAAGATACACACTCTCTTGAACATTTTATGTTATATCTCGGATTCTTTAGTTGGACTAAGTCTAAGTGAAATGTATGAAGGTGTCATGGAGTTGTGTATTGTCACTCCTCACCCAGTGTGCCCCGTAAACAATTTTCATAATGCACACTGCCAGTTGTCAAAATTTTCCAAAGTGGAAAAATTGGATAGTAGTTCATAGTTGGGCCCTGGTATCATTGTCACAATCTTACAGTTTGGGGACTTGGGAACTTTTTTGCAAGTTCGTAGTTGAGGCTTTGGGAGCTTTTTGCAATCCTACAGTTGGGGCCTTGGGAAATTTTTTGTGGTCTTAAAATTTAATGCCTTGGGAAAATTTTTACAGTCTTGTAATTTGAAATTTTTAGTTTTGCATTTTTAAATTGCAGTTTGAGGGTCCCGAGATGTTTTTTGCAAGTTTGTAGTTACCTATGCAGATAAATGTACAATTTTTAAATACTCATAAATTTTTATGTAGGTCACCAAATGAGACAAAATTTATACCGTTGGAAAGGTATTGAAGATTACTACATGTTCAAAGTAGTATTAGGTTATGAAAATATATTTTATAAGGATATAATATCAAAAAAATAACTCGTCATCGTTTTCAGGTATGGGCTGTGTAAAATTTGATGATGCGCATGTTGAGTCTGTAAACTTGAATGTTGATTGGTCCTGGGTGGTTGAAGAGGTGGTTGGAATTCTTAATTTGGAATTCTCTCTCTCTCTCTCTCTCCTCCTATTCTTCTATATATGTAACTCATTTTTTTATTATAAGGGATCCTCTCTTGAATGCAAGGTTATGTTGCCCTTTTGTGTAGCCAAGAATTTTGAGTTTCATACTTATGCGTTGGTATTATGCAATTCACTCCATGCATTCTCCATTATTGAAATAGACTATGCACATTTTAATCAATAATATTTAGTTATTGTTGATCTTTGTCTTTTATTTAATCTATGTTATTTTATTCATTCTTTTCTATTATTTCATGGCATGTTATGTGTGAGTTATACTTGCATGATTTCCATCCTTTGTGTCACCAATGCAGAGAATTAGATTTTGGAAAAAATTGTAGGGTTGAACATGTCTTCCTTCTGACCTCTTGGATTTAAATTTTCCATCTCATTCTTCACCTCAGGGAGAGAATCCACTTTGAATTTGGTGCATCACCTTATTTATTTCAGTATTTCATCTTTCTGAACCATGGTTCCTTAAAAATCTTAGATTAGAGCTAGTTAGTAAGAGATTTTAGAGCTGGTTATATTAGTTGTAGTGCATTGGAGTGAAATGAAACATACTTTTCACTTGCAGAATGACCTTGGAGGATCCATTTTCCCACACTTTGAAGGTCTTTCCATGTTTCACTAAGTTACGAAGCCTAGCTTCAAGAAAGGGTGCAACTTCAAGTGACAACAATGTCCACACTGGTGAAAACCTTCCCATAGGTACAAGAGTTTATTAGAGGTGAATCAAGAATGGTGCAATAAGCCACATCACCTAATTTTAAGGCCATCTAAAAATACATCAAGACTAAGTAAACTAAGAAATTAGTGAAAATGTCTCATTTCTTCACTAGGGAATCTGGATCTTAGTATGTGGAATTCGCATAACCAAAATTTGTAAAACCGGTGGGAAAAATGAAATAAGATGACTATGAGCTGATTAGGGTTTCTTTGGGAATAACTACACATGAGGGAGATGTGTACCTATTCAAAGAGTCTGTAACTAGCTTGATTTCCATAAATGAAGAGAACAAACAAACTGCGAAGCAACTGAAGGAGCGTGTGAGAACCCTCATTGCCTATGTATAATCCTTCATGTAACCTAATGTAGTGCCCCTTACCATGGAATAGGTTATCTCTCCCATAAATAGTTTAATCCTTAAGTGATCTAGAGAGCTCAAGGGTACACCATGTTAGGGAGATGTAATGAAAAATGGGTGAAGAAGATTCTAGAAAGGGAAAGGTACTTTTACATGAGGTTTTCTTTTTATTCAAATTTTCCCTTGGCATTGTTTCTAAGGTGAAAATGACCAAGGATATTAAGAAAGAAAAGGCCCACTGGGATAGTGTGTTCCCATTGGTGTATGAGATGGGATGTCTTGATTCTCACTCCTTAGTGAGTAAGAATGTATTCAATTCTATCTTAGACAATTTATCTCCCATATGGTCTCTCATAATGAGTGTTATATATGATATGATAAATGGCACTATCTCAGGACTTGATTCTCATAGAGAACATGCATATGAGATCTTGGAAACCATGGGTAATAATGTGTAGAAGCTCATATCACCTCCACTCAACCAACAATCATCATTAGAAGAGATTCTCAAGTCTTTCCAATATTTGGTTTGGAAAGAGGTAGGATATCCTTTCTCTTTCAATTAAGATACTTTGGAATCCCTTGCAAAAATAAGAGGATTAATCTTTAATACTACAAAATATCATCATGTCTTGTTCAATCAATTGGTGGTGTCCTTGAGACTTGGATCGGTTCTTTAGGTTGTGTTTGCATTCCACATGCTTAGAAGGTGGCATTCATAGTAACTCATTTTAGTAAGGAAGTGAAGGGTGAGGATTTCATTCCAGGAGAACTTCCCTTGAGATCTCTCAAGAGATGGATCTTCATCATTGGAAGCTAATTCAGCTTCAAATTGATCACTCTCTTCTTCCCTCAATATTTTTGTTCTAATTATTCATTGGGAATGTAATTTTAGATTTTTTGTCTTATTCACTTAAGTGACATTTTAATTTGACATTACAAAATTTCTCTTTCATTGATAAGAAAGGGGATAATTTCTATTCCTATAGGATTATAAAAGGTCACAAGTGATAGGAATGTGAAAATTCATGTGGTGGGGAGATGAAGAGACATATTGTAAATCTATATATTGGGGTAAATTCTCCACTCCAAGGGGTTGATAGTTATTATTCTATCAATACAAGAAAAAATCTATTCCTTCTAATTTCTTGTCTATGTTCCTATACTTCCTATTTTAAACTTTGCAAGAACTATAATCTTGAATGACCAATAAAGAGATTTGTATCTTTGAGGAATAAATCAATTAAAATTTTTGTCTTTGAATTCTTAATATCATTATTTCTTACATGGTTTTTATATTCCCATTAGATGTGGACCTACTTTGGTTAATGTTAGTGAAATTTGTAACTACCTGTTCTTTATATCAATTCTCCCTCTCTATATTATTATCTCCCCTTCACCTTTCTCCAAGAAAATTCCTCCCTTGTATCATATACAAGAAATTAGTCACAAGTTTAGTGGAGTATTCATGTGTGATCCCTGGCCTAATGGCCACCACATACTTTACATTTTTTGTATCCTATAAATGGGAGTCTCCCCATTTCCAAGAGAAGGGAACTAGTCCTAGAGTATTGGTAAAAACTAATTCCCTTGTGAAAAATTATTTTACCAACAATTTTTGGCACCCATTATGGGGCAAATTTTGCATTTTTGCACCCTATAAAGATCCAAAAAATCATAAAAATCAGATATATAAAAATTATGAACATTCAGAAAATATAAACTCAGTAGTTAAAAAATTGTTGCTTAAAAATTCAATGTTAATTTTTGCATAAACCTTCCTTATTCCAAGATGAAAATTCCATATTTCTATTTGAAAAATCTTATACAAGCTGGTGTAAAGAAGGTATATGAGAGCTAATCGATAAAGTGGCCTAATTGACCCTGCATTCGAAGAATAAAAAGTTAATTTCAAAATTCCTATTGTCTAAACAAAAAGAAAAGTTGGGAGATAATTCTTCCCTAAATTTAACCCTAACTTTCCTCTTGAAGAACTAGTTACAACATTGTTATATCCCATTCCTCTAGAAGAAGAATAAGAAAGAGAATAGGAAGAAGAAATGGTTGCACCGCCATGGGGAAAAACTACAAGTACATTTGGCCCTAACTCCTCTTCATTAATTGTCAAAAGGGTCTAGGAAGAACTTTTCCAAATTCATAGGGAATGGGAAACAACATTCAAATGAACATATTGTTGCATTCATCACAACTTGTGGTATATTGGGAGTTGAACATGAATATGTCTTGATCTATATATTTATGGAATCATTGCATGAAGCTGATGTGGATTGGTTCTACCACTTATCAAGGAGATCCATCACAAAATGAGAGCATGTGAAATCCAATTTTGAGGACTGCTCTACAAAATTCCAGAGGTTGCAAGTCCTACAAAGGATAACTGGGTAAGATTCTTCACCAATGCTAAATTATTGGAGGTTAAATTTATTTTGAGAAGAATTTAAACTACTACTTTAGATGAGGCCCAATAAGTTTCAGTGGATGTGGAAGATGGCCTTATTATGTTTGGAAAAATTTAGAAAGGATCAAGAAAGGAAAAGGATCAAATCTCAATTTTTGGATCTACAGATTCTTTGGTACAAAAACTTACTAATGATGTACTTACCCTCAAGAAATATCTTCCTCAGAGTACCCCATATAAGGATATTCCAAGGAAGAAACTCCTGAACAAGCAAAAAATTGTTGTTGCACCACAAAGAATTACTCTTGAGGCTCCACCCGTGAACGCCACTTATGGGACCCGATCAAATGATGAAAATTAAGAATAGGTTGCTTTAGAAGATGAAGGCAAAGAAGGTGAATTGTTCATTGAATAAATAGGATCTACAGAAGTTGGTTTCTTCGAATATGCATTTTATTATGAGGATTAATATGAGGATATTGTAGCTGACATGACCATTCATTCTTGTGCTATTTTTACACGTTAAAAAACTCTTGAAAAAGAGAAATCATTCAAGCATAAAGAAAAGGATAAAGATGAACCCAATTGATGAATCCAAAACCAAAAATAATTGTAGCTAAGAGATGTTCTTTACTTCTAGAATATTTGGAGTTGGTTAATAATAATCCAGAATTTGTATCTTCCCTCAAGACATCCTCTATTCCAGGTAAGTCAAGTAGTTCCACTCATTTTAAAAATAGTTCTTCTTCCAATGCATCTTATAAGAGATGTGAAAAATCTACATCTACTTCCTCTAAAGTAAGTTAACCTACTCCTAGTGTTTCCAATGATCCTAATATCTCTTGCTCCAACTTTGATATTATTGACCACATAAAGAAACAAAAATTTCAGATTTTTGAATCAGAATATCTATAAACCCATCCTAAATAGTTTGATAAGTTAGTCAAATTTATCAAAGGTGGTATTTAAAAATATAATGTATCATCCACTTCCAAAGGTTTAATTCCCATTGTTGTGCAAAGTAAAAGCCAAAATATTTTAGCCTCCACTCCTTCAAATACTAGAAAGATTGATCTTTTTTATGTTACCTTGTTAATCAATGGGTATCGACTAAATAATAGTATTATTGATTCCAGTGCTTCTGAAAATGTCATGCCTACTAAGGTTTCCCAATCTCTTGGTTTGATTCTCTCCCAAGAATTCAATCATTGTTACTCCATGGAAACCAAATAAGTTCCTCTTGTTGGTAGGATCAAGGATGCACAACTTGTTTTTGTGGCTTTTCTAGTAAAACATATCAAGGAAACATTTTTGGTGGAATACATGCCAACTACCTACAATATTATTTTTAGCAGATGTTTTTGTCAGGATATGGGAGGTGAAATACAATTAAAATGGTCTTTTTATTTAATACCAGTCAAGAATGAACTGAAAAAGATTATCCTTGAACCAAAAATGAAGTATATGGTTCATAAATATGATGACCTAAGAGTGCAGATCCTATTCCAGGATATGGAGAATGGAAATGTTCCATTTGAGGAAAAAGGTAATGGGAACTATTTGATGAGTGTTAAACGAAGTGAAGAGGTGCCTATTCTGGATGAAAGACTAGTGGAAATTGAGGATGAACATTAGGGTCAGGTGCTGGAATTTTCTTGTCTTCTTCATAAGGAGATTTGTTTCATTTACCACACAAGCTACTATTTTCTAATACCAAAAATACTACTAGATATGAAGCTTTGTTTCTTGGATCACAAGCTATTGAGGAAATGGGAATCAAGAAGTTTGTAGTACAAGGAGATGTAGATCTGATTTTGAAATAGGTAAGAGATTTATTTCAAGTAAAAACTCTCATCTCCACCACTATAAAAATGAAGTGTGGGATTGCCTATAATCCTTTGATGCATTTGATATCAAGGAAGTATCTTGTGATCGAAATAAAATATCTGATTCTATGATTTCACTTCTTCTATGATTTCTCACCCTGATTTTGGTGCACACAAGTTTTCAGTGAAATTGACTTTCCGTCCAAGTGTGCCAGTGAATTGAGAGAGCTGGAAAGTTTTCAATGATGATGAACACATTTTTATTTCTTGCATAAGATTGGTGATTTTAGGTTTGTATTGTTAGAAAAAATGCGGGAAGATCTAATTGAATAATTATAGATCCACAAATAAATAGTTGAGGATTATATATTGTTATGTGTAGACATTAAACACATGTTTACATATGGATATAACAATTAACATATCATGAATGAAAGAAAATAACAATATCTGAAAGTAAATGAGACAAGAGACGCCAAATTTAAGTGGAGAAACCCGAAGGAAAAAACTCCACTAAAAAAGCATTGTCTTATATTAAGAATTTATGAGAATTTCACCCAACACTTCCACTTCACTCCTCGGTCTCACAGTAAATAGTAGTAGACTTATGTATTATTGTATAAAATCTTTCATAAGTAGCTTGAGCTTAGATCAATTGGTCTATATACTCATTAAAAAAATTAAGATCACCAAGAAACCCGATCCCATGAGGGATCATCCTATTTATATGAGATGGGTGAGCGGTTATACTGCTTCACTTTTTTCAAAGCTGTGAAAGACCGAATAAGATTATTACAATAATATTTAAGAAAAGGGGTTTTCTAAGTGGCGGTCCAAAAAATCATATCCCCACTTGACATTAACACCCCAACACTCCCCCTTAATGTTAAGTGGGGAAAACAAAAAAAATACATGCCAAATTGGATTTACATATCCTTGAATCAACAACAGTGATTCAGGCTAGCATGCAAACAAGGGAAATCAACAGATCTTCCCACATAGAAATTCTTAAGACAAGTTTTTTACATATGAAGACTTACATCAGATTATGGAGCCTTTTATAAACTAAGGCATACCCACAACTAAAGATTTGTTGGTATTTACAAGTAACTTCACATAGAGTGACACATTTACTTATCAAAATATGGAGGAAGTATTGGAAATTTACAATGAACTACCTTATGCATTTTCTCATGAGACTTATAGTTCACATACAATGTTATAACCATGTGTAACCAATCCTTGAAGCATCAATTTGTTAAATACAAAGATAGAAAATTTTAAGCTTAGACATATCATATATGATCATATTTTTTTCCAAAAAATATAATTTAATAGTAAAAAACATTGTCTTACTTCTCTTGATTCTAAGAATTATATTCTTATTACTACTAAGAGATCATGACTGTTTTGACAAAAGAATCATTATCATCGAAAAATAGTTAGAGAAACCATGCTCATGAAAGCACCTGACATAGGAATCCTAGTTAGAGTCAAGGATTGAAAGATCCCCCCCTCAATGTCTACATCCATTATATCAAAAGGCAACTGAGAAACAAATTTGCAAAAGAGTTTCAATTTTAGGATACTTAGAAGAGGGTAGAGAGGCAAATTTACAAAAAAGTTTCTCAAGAACATGCACATACTCTTTGTAACCTCTAGGTACAACTTTCATGATATATAAATGCACTTGATGCATTACAAAATATGATATTAACTTTTATTCTTCCTCTGTGATAATCCTTTCTTTCTTTATGATAAGAAAATTGTTCATGGTTAGACATGGTGCTTACCACGTAGGCAACTTTCACAAGTTTCATATTATGAATTTATCTTTGGTAGACCAAAAAAAAGATTCAGTCTCGACATATTATAAAAACTTTTGAAATTTACATGACCAAGTCTTTCATGCTAGAGCTGAATATCATTCCTAGAAGAGGAAGAAAAGCAAGAATCAGACATAAAACCATCAAAGATATACAAGCCATTTTTCTGAATGCCAAAAGCCATAAAAAATTTAAACTTATCTTTCACATACCACTTATCTTACAAAAAAACAAATTTACAGTTTTATTTAGTTAGTTGAGAGAAAAAAAAAGATTATTTTTCAATTAAGGAACATACAAGACATTCCCAATTACACCATTTGATAGCTTAACATTACCACAACCTTCAGACCTAATGATTGAGTTGTCTCCTAGATAGATATTCTCTTCACATTTAACTACATCTGAGAGGATACCAGGAGTACAAGTCATGTGCCTAGAGGAATCACTGTCAAGAATCCATTTATCATCATTTGAAGCTGAAAGGGCAGTATACAAGGCAATAGACTACTCAGCCACATTTGCTTGAATTTTCTTTTAATTATTAGGTTTTTTGTTCTTAGCATTATTAGATGTTTTTTTAATCTTTATTCTACAATCAAACTCTTCATGCCCAAATTTTCCACACTTATTACAAGTTCCATTAAATTTGACTTTAAAGTTTTGATTGTTCTTAGCAGAATTAGTCTTAGGATTTGATTTAAATCTAGATTTGATATTAGACTTCTGATTATGATTGATTTAATTTTTTATTATGAGAATACTTATGATTATGTGATAATGGAGCTTGAGAAGCAATCTCTTTTGAATCAAAGTTCTCTGTGACTCTCTCTTCTTGAATTAACAGAGAAGACAAAGTGTCTAGATCAAAAAGATAATTCTCATTTTGATACTTAGAATTAAGAATTGAGATGTAATTTCTAAATTTATCATGAATCTTTATTTTAATTATGAAGTACAAAATCTTATCTTGAAATAATTCACAGTTACAACCATCTAATTGAGCTTTAATGTTCTTAATTTTAGCTAAATAATTGAAAATTTTCTCATCCCCCTTCATGGGTGTTTTAAACATCTCTAAAACCAATTTAATTATCTTATACAACCTACTTCCATCATGCATAGTTTCTAATTTCTTCCATGCATCTACAAGCGAGTACATATGACCTACATGCATTAATAATTCATCTCTAATGATTTATAATAAGATGGATAGAGCTTCCTAATATTTATGAGACAAGCTAAGGTTTTCATGGGTATCTTGTCTCCCTGTGGGACATTTTTTTATACCAGTCACAAGATCCCAGAGCTTTCTAGCCATAAAACAAGCTTTTAAATGCACTCTCCAAATGCCATAATTTGTTCCATTCAAAAGCTAAGACTTATCCAATGAAAAACTAGCAGAACTAGCCATTTCTAAAGCTCATATCGAAATGGAAACAATTATAATTAAAAAATGAAACAAGGAAGCCAAATAGAGGCACAAAAATAACCACAGATCTTCTAATTTGCTATATGAAAGCAAACAACTCTAAATTAATTAAAAAAAAAATTGATTTGATGGAATTAAAGATCAATTTGACAGAGCTTAGTTGGGGTCGAGTCTACAGGTGAACTAACCAAGCTTGGACTGAGTCAGGCTAGAGTAGCTCAACCATTTATTTAGTAACTCGAAGGGGCAAGCTCAAAAATGAGCTACTTAACAATTAAAAACAAGTTTAAAAACAACCAAGGCGGGGGGAAACTGTATGTACCCAAAAATGTAGGTATTGTACTGCCAGAAAGATGTTACAGAAACCCTAATGATGATTCACATCTCTTCGTGAGGTGTTAAGAATCCAGAAAATCTCGCCAAGTATATATTTACATCCCAAATGCTTTATCCAAGCTTCGTGTGCCTTGTTCTGTCCTTTGCTCCCTTTTTCTTTGCATTTTGGTCTTAACTGATAGAACCGCCACCTTGCTTGGGTGGTGGTCCCATGACCACCGCCCAGGATAGGGCAGTGGTCCTGTAACCGCAGCCCTGTACAGGGTGGTGGTCATGTGCACATTTTCTAGAACATTTCGACGATTGCGTCAAACGTAAAAATTCAAGTTTCACCCGCATTTTTGAACCACTTTGCCTTACATTTATGTTTTGGCCGCCTAGTAAATATTGTTTTCCCTTTGTTTATAGTAAAAGAGATCAATTTGGAGTTACCCTCTAGTAAATGCAAATGCTATAAATAGCTAGCTTGTTTTCAAACAAATGGCCCCTCTCCTTCTGTGTTTGATTATTTAGTTTGTTTGAAATTCTTGCATAAGTTTTAATAGTTTCATATTTTTCATGAGCTATCAGTCTCTCATTTCTGTATTAGTGATCATTTGATCTTCTTGCTTTCATCTTACTTCATTGTTGTCCCATACAACCAGTTTAACATAAGATAGTTTCATTTTTAGAATAGAATCCATTTAAAGTTGTAGGTTTTGTTTGTCTTAAGAGGTAGTTTCAAGAATTCTTGGTGTATTTAAGTTGTATTCCCACAATAAATCCTACTAGGAATTGCATAGTCAAGATCTTTTTGCTTGCACTATGCCTCTCTTACTTGCATTGTATTCGATTTATATCCAAAGCTGCCATTGTTTGAGTATCTTCTTCTGTTGACGCTATCATATACATACTTTTCTAGATTCACGAGAACACGAAGGAACGTAGAGATCACACTGAGGGGACAAAGTCACACACAACTGGATTTACCACTATTCTGTAAAATCCAGGTTTGAGCTATCAAAGTTGTAGTTAAAATATATCAAATAGAGTAGTAAATTATTTCATTTTAGTTAAACCTCACTTCCGATATTTCCAGGGAAGCTTTGGGGAATGATAGTTTCTGAGAAACTATGATTCATTCTTCACTTCTAAGGTAGGACCGGAAGTCTTTTCGATTAAACTAGCTTTTTATTTAAATATTTAGGATAAACTCACAACTGCACAGACAAATAGCTATACCAGGCTACCTTGCTTGTTTTGATTCTATTATTAGATTAATTTTCCATCTTCTGAATATATTAGAATAATTGCTCTTTTAATTTCCTTAAAATAATTCATCAAAAATAAAAAAATAAAAGACTATATACATAGTACAGATACATCTTTCATAATTAGTTTAGTCATTTCAGTTAAAATTGAATCATCTTTGTATGACAATCATTGGACCTAGAGAGCCCAAAGAATATGTGTTTGAACCGATAGTACCTCAACCAAATATCCCCACAACACTAGCTGATATAGACCAAGACCTTATGATTCAGGTTGTTCGAACAACAATAAACCTACGAGCAATTAGTGAACAATTGATAGAGTTGAATATTGAATACAACAAGGCATACACATTCTAGTCAAATCAACCCAACTACAGACTACCTTGATAGAACATCCGTATGACTATACAAGAACTCAAAAGAGAACAAATATTTGGTTGCGATCATTTAATTCCACAACCCAACGCAAGAGACCTCCTCATTGACATCGATACTGGCTTACTTATTCAAGTTGCCAGAACACCCGTAAGGTATTATGAGAAAATCATACAACTTCTAGTTCTAAAAATAGAAGCTAAAAAAGCTTATGACTATAGGATAGTCGGAAGAAGAGATTGACTCCTCATCTGACTATAGGAGATCCACCCCAACCACAAACTTATGGTTTTGATCCATAGGTCCCACAACCCCACAGGCCTACTAATAAATCAGACATTGACACTGGTTTATGCACACTAATATTTAGATCCTACCCACTCCCGCCAGACATCATTACACAGTTCTCTGTATTAAACATAGCAGCCAATCAGGCTAGGGATTTTTTGACTAGACCAAAGAATCGTCCATAAAATTCTGGAGGACCCACTACACCTCTCATCACCATTCTCATGACCTTGTCTGGAAATATACACGAAGCACCTACACATCATTTTCCATGTATCTAACAGCCAATAAATAGGATCTCGATACAGATCAACATTGATTGGAGCCTCTGAGCATCTATTATATCTAAACGATCCATTACACCAATTTAGGTTAGGAGGGCCTTCTTTGCCTTAGATTTACATATCCCATTATTGTGTGTTGAGAATATAAGATTGCCCAACTAGTTTTTTTATATCCACATATATTCCATTCTCATTGGTTGTCTCAGCACGACCTCGGGAGGTCAGGTAGGAAGAAGAGCTGCTTGTAGATTCTCATGCTCGCATGTCACTTTTCTATCATACAAAATTGGTGAACCCAACATGAACTAACAACTGTTCCCCTTTTATTTTCATTTCTTTCATCCACTTTCGCTCTTTCCTATTATTCTCCAGGTATTCATATACCCCATTAATATGTCAGGATATGACACATATGGCATATGTCTCTTAGGTCTCAAAGCAAATTATAGTCTAACAAATAGACAACCGTCACCCTCGCTTTCTGCATGTGCTGAAAACTATTCAAGTAATTACTTATCATCAAAAAATCCTCCTCAAAGAACTAGCTCTAGTTCTTCATTCTGAATTGAGAAGTTGGATCAGCTTACACAAACGTAACAACCAGAGCCCTTAGGCTCTAACAATATGACATTTACAAGAGAGTCCACTTCATCTCCTCGGGTTTTGTTCAGACCAAAAACAAGTAGACAGTCAGATCCACTCCCATTTTTTGATGAGGATTATTTAGCGCGCTATGCTAGAAGTGAACAATGCTTTAAAAACATGTACCCACCTATGAGAAGTTTACAAATACAAACCGATACCCTACTCCAAGAAAACACCCCCATTCCTCCACCTATGGGAAATACTCTCGGTGAAGCTTGGTAGGGTAATGATCAATTCATATCAGGGTATCATACCCCTTTATAACCTCAAGGTCTACAACAACCACCATTGAGGAAAAGAACTATGTCTTCACAAATCGAGGTAATCTCAGCCTTAGTTTAAAAGGTTAGAGGATTAGAACTTGTTCAAGGAAAAAAAATTCACATTTCGGGAAAGCAAGAATTCTCAAACCTCCGCATCATCCCAGCTAAGTTGACCTCCTCATAGGAACATACACATTAGGTGTGCCTCCTCAAAATTTGTATAACTATCCACAAAAAACACCAACTAGAACCGTGTTTTCAAATGCCACTATAGTTGAAAGTATGATACCTCCTGGCTTAGCACCAAACAACCCATACCAGAGCAATGCTCCTCCCTACTTGAATATTTATTCAAAATCAGCACAAGGAGACATGTTATCTTCTCCCGGGATGTTTACTCAACCATAGGGATTTCCTTATGTCCCTGCAAATACATATGCTATGCCATATCAACAAACCATGCCACCCCCACCCCCTCAATAAGCACCATCAATGGTCGAAGCCTATACGGTAGGAACTTACTCAGAATATTTGAAAGAGCCCTTAGAATTCACCATATGAAGTGTCATGCTTCCAAGACCTCTTCCCAATTTACCCAAATACAAAGGTGAGGGAGATCCAAATGTGCATATCAAGGCCTATGCCACGGCCATACGAGAATTACTCCCTTGGGATGGGTTTGTTGGCAATATATTCCCTAAAACCTTAGAGGGTATTGCCCTTGATTGGTACTACAAAATACCTGAAGCCTCAACACACTCATTTAAACAACTCATGTTAGAGTTTATCAAAGCTTTTGATATGAAAAAATTATTGAGAACAAGAATCAGGGAATTCTTGCATATTAAACAAGAGCATAATGAATCCGCTGCTCATTTTATTCAAAGATGGCATACGGTTCTCTACTCATCAGCAAGTTCTCCAAACATGGATCAAATGGAACTATGTGATTTATTCCTTCATTACCTCAATAGAGAGATAAAGGAAGAACTCTAGAAGTTCCCACTAAGAACTTATGATGAAGTATTCGAGAGTCCTCTCCGAATACATAAAGTAGCAATAGATAGTGGTCATAAGACATACATAACCAATGGGAAATTAATCATTCCCAATCAAAACACTACGGCCTATCCTAATGCCGGGAATACCAATCAAGGACCCAAAATCCTTAACAAAAACTACGGGGTTACAAAAGATGGAGTAACAGAAAAAGTTAAAAGAGAAAATGTTGTGAACATTTTTCCACCCGTTAACAATAAATGAAATGTACGTACCAAAAAATGTAGGTACTGTACTGCCAAAAAGAGGTTACGGAAACCCCAATGATGATTCAGGTTTCTTCGCAAGGTGTTTAGAATCTAGAAAAGCTCACCAATTATATGTTTACATCCCAAATGCTTTATCCAAGCTCTGTGTGCCTTATTATGTCCTTTGCCCCCTTTTTCTTTGCATTTTGGTCTTAAGTGACAGGACCACCGCCCTGCCTGGGTGGCGGTCTGATGACCGCCCCCAGGATAGGGCGGTAGTTTGTAACCACCGCCCAACACAGGGCGAAAATCTTGTCCGCATTTTCTAGAACGTTCCAATGATCATGTCAAATGTTAAAATTCAAGTTTCACCCACATTCCTGAACCACTTTGGCTTGCATTTATGTTTTGGCCACCTAGTAAATAGTGTTTTCCCTTTGTTTATAGTAAAAGAGATTAATTTGGAGTTACCGTTTGGTAAATGCAAATGTTATAAATAGATAGCTTTTTTTCAAAAAAATGGTCCCTCTCCTTCTGTGTTTGATTATTTAGTTTGCTTGAAATTCTTACATAAGTTTCAATAGGTTCATATTTTTCATGAGTTATCAGTCTCTCGTTTCTGTATTAGTGATCATTTTATCTTCTTGCTTTCATCTTACTTCAATTTTGTCCTATAAAATAAGTTTAGCATAAGATAGTTTCATTTTTAGAATAGAATCCATTTAGAGTTGCAGGTTTTTTTTGCAGGTTTTTTTTTGTCACAAGAGGTAGTTTCTAGAATTCTTGGTGTATTTGTGTTGTATCCCCATAATAAATCCTATTAGGAATTGCATAGTCAAGCTCTATTCAATTGCACTATCCCTCTCTCACTTGCATTGTATTCAGTTTATATCCAAAGCTGTCATTATTCGAGTATCTTTTTCTGATGACGATATACACACTTTTCTGGATTCAAGAGAACACGAAGGAATGTAGAGATCACACTGAGGGGAAAAATTCACACACAACTAGATTTACCACTGTTCTATAAACTCCATGTTTGAGCTATCAAAGTTGTAGTTAAAATATATCAAATAGAGTAGTAAATTATTTCATTTCAGTTAAACCTCGCTTCCGATATTGCTAGGGAAGCTGTGGTGGATGATAGTTTCTGAGAAACTATGATTCATTCTTCACTTCTGAGGTAGGATCAGAAGTCTTTTCGATTAAACTAGATTGTTATTTAAATATTTAGGATAAACTCACAACTGGACAGGCAAATAGCTATACTAGGCTACCTTGCTTGTTTTGATTCTGTTATTTGATTAATTTTCCATCTTCTAAAGATATTAGAATAATTGCTCTTTTAATTTCCTTAAAATAATTCATCAAAAATACAAAAATAATAGAATATATGCATAGTGTAGATACATCTTTCATAATTAGTTTAGTCATTTCAGTTAAAATTGAATCATCTTTGTATGACAATCATGGGACCTAGAGAGCCCAGAGAATATGTGTTTGAACCGATAGTGCCTCAACCAAATCTCCCCACAACACTAGCTGATATAGACCAAGACCTTAGGATTCAGGTTTTTCGAACAACAATAAACCTACGAGCAATTAGTGAACAATTGATAGAGTTGAATATTGAATACGACAAGGCATACACATTCTAGTCAAATCAACCCAACTATAGACTATCTTAATAGGACATCCGTATGACTATGTAAGAACTCAAAAGAGAAAAAATATTTGGTTGCAATCCTTTAATTCCACAACCCAACACAGGAGACCTCCTCATCGACAGAGATATTGGATTACTTATTCAAGTTTCTAGAACACTCGTAAGGTATTATGAGAAAATCATACAACTTCTAGTTCTAAAAATAGAAGCTGAAAAAGCTTACGGTTAGATAGTCAGAAGAAGAGATTGACTCCTCATCTAACTATAAGAGGTCCACCCCAACCAAAAACTTACGGTTTTGATCCACAGGTCCCACAACCCAACATGCCTATTGATTAATCAGACATCGACATTGGTTTACACACACTAATATTCAGATCCTCACCACTCCCGCCAAACATCATTACACAGTTCTCTGTATTAAACGCAACAACCAATCAGGTTAGGGATTTCTGGACTAGACTAGAGAATCGTCCATAAAACTCTGGAGGACCCACTACACCTCTCATCACCATTCTCATGACCTTATCTGGAAATATACACGAAGCACCTACAGGTCATTTGCAATGTATCCAACAACCAATAAATAGGATCTTGATAGAGATTGACATTGATTGGAGCCTATGAGCAACTATTATATCCGAATGATCCATTACACCAATTTAGGTTAGGAGGGCCTTCTTTGCCTTAGATTTACAAATCCCATTATTATGTGTTGAGGATATAAGATTTCCCAACTAGTTTTTTTATATCCACATATATTCCATTCTCACCAGCTGTCTCGGCACGACCTCGGGAGGTCGGGTAGGAAGAAGAGCTGCTTGTAGATTCTCATGCTCGCATGTCACTTTTCTATCGTAAAAAATTAGTGAACCCAACGTGAACTAACAACTGTTCCATTTTTTATTTTCATTTCTTTCATCCACTTTCACTCTTTCCCATTATTCTCTGGGTATTCATATACCCCCTGAATATTTTGGGATATGACGCAAATGGCATACGTCTCTCAGGTCTCGAAGCAAATTATAGTCTAACAAATAGACAACCATCACCCTCACTTTCTGCATGGGATGAAAACTATTCAAGTAATTACTTGTCATCAAAAACTCCTCAAAGAACTATCTCTAGTTCTTCATTCCGAATTGAGTAGTTGGATCAATTTACATAAACATAACAACCAGATCCCTTAGGCTCTAACAATATGACGTTTACTGGAGAGTCCACTTCATCTCCTTGGGTTTTGTTTAGACCACAAATCAGTAGACAATTAGATCCACTCCCATTTTTGGATGACGTGTATTTAGCGCACTATGCTAGAAGTCAACAATTCTTCGAAAACATGTACCTATAAGAATTTTACAAATACAACCCGATACCCTACTCCAAGAAAACACCCCCATTCCTCCACCTATGGGAAATACTCTCGGTGAAGCTTGGTAGGGTAATGATCAATTCATATCAGGGTATCATACCCCTTTACAACCTCAAGGTGTACAACAACCACCATTGAGGAAAAGAACTGTGTCTTCACCAATCGAGGTCATCTCAACCTTACTTTAAAAGGTTAGAGGATTAGAACTTGTTCAATCCAAAAAAAATTCACATTTCGGGAAAGTAGGAATTCTCAAACCTCCGCATCATCCCAGCTAAGTTGACCTCCTCATAGGAACATACACATTAGGCATGCCTCCTCAACATTAGTATAACTATCCACAAAAAACACCAACTAGAACCGTGTTTTCAAATGCCACTCTAGTTAAAAGTATGATACCTCCTGGCTTAGCACCAAACAACCCATACCAGAGCAATGCTCCTCCCTACTTGAATATTTATTCAAAATCAGCACAAAGAGACATGTTATCTTCTCCTGGGATGTTTACTCAACCATAGGGATTTCCTTATGTCCCTGCAAATACATATGCTATGCCATATCAACAAACCATGCCACCCCCACCCCCTCAATAGGAACCATTAATGGTCGAAGCCTATGCGGTAGGAACTTACTCAGAATATTTGAAAGAGCCCCTAGACTTCACCATATGAAGTGTCATGCTTCCAAGACCTCTTCCCGATTTACCCAAATACAAAGGTGAGGGAGATCCAAATGCACATATCAAGGCCTATGCCATGGCCATACGAGAATTACTCCCTTGGGATGGGTTTGTTGACAAGATATTCCCTAAAACCTTAGAGGGTATTGCCCTTGATTGGTACTACAGAATACCTGAAACCTCGATACACTCATTTTAACAACTCGTGTCAGAGTTTATCAAAGCTTTTGATATGAAAAAATTATTGAGAACAAGAATAAGGGAATTATTGCATATTAAACAAGGGCATAATGAATCTGCTGCTCGTTTTATTCAAAGATGGAATACGGTTCTCTACTCATCAGCAAGTGCTCCAAACATGGATCAGATGGAACTATGTGATTTATTCCTTCATTACCTCAATAGAGAGATAAAGGAAGAAGTTCAGAAGTTCCCACGAAGAACTTATGATGAAGTACTTGAGAGTCCTCTCCGAATAGATCAAGCAGCAATAGATAGTGGTCGTAAGACATACGGAACCAATGGGAAATTAATCATTCCTAATCAAAACACTACGACCTATCCTAATGTCGGGAATACTAATCAAGGACCCAAAATCCTTAACAAAAAATATGGGGTTACAAAAGATGGAGTAACAGAAAAAGTTAAAAGAGAAAACGTTGTAAACATTTTGCCACCCGTTAACAATCAATGAAATGTACGTACCAAAATATGTAGGTACTGTACTACCAAAAAGAGGTTATGGAAACCCCAATGATGATTCAGGTTTCTTCGCGAGGTGTTCAGAATCTAGAAAAGCTCACCAAGTATATGTTTACATCCCAAATGCTTTATCCAAGCTCTGTGTGCCTTGTTCTATCCTTTGCCCCCTTTTTCTTTGCAGTTTGGTCTTAAGTGATAGGAACACCGCCTTGCCTAGGTGGCAGTCTCGTGACCGTCCCACAAGATAGGGCGGTAGTCTTGTAACCACCGCCCTGCACAGGGCAGCGGTCCTGTCCACATTTTCCAGAACATTCCAACGATCGCGTCAAACGTAACAATTCAAGTTTCACCCACATTCCTAAACCACTTTGGCTTGCATTTATGTTTTGGCCACCTAGTAAATAGTGTTTTCCCTTTGTTTATAGTAAAAGAGATCAATTTGGAGTTACCCTTTAGTAAATGCAAATGCTATAAATAGCTAGCTTGTTTTCAAACAAATGGCCCCTCTCCTTCTATGTTTGATTATTCAATTTGTTTGAAATTCTTACATAAGTTTCAATAGTTTCATATTTTTCATGAGTTATCAGTCTCTCATTTCTGTATTAGTGATCATTTTATCTTTTTGCTTTCAACTTACTTCAATTCTGTCCTATATAATCAGTTTAACATAAGATAGTTTCATTTTTAGAATAGAATCCATTTAGAGTTGTAGGTTTTTTTTTGTCACAAGAGGTAGTTTCTAGAATTCTCAGTGTATTTGCGTTGTATTCACACAATAAATCCTGGTAGGAATTACATAGTCAAGTTCTGTTCACTTGCACTATCCCTCACTTGCATTGTATTTAGTTTATATCCAAAGCTGCCATTGTTCGAGTATCTTTTTCTGATGACGATATACACACTTTTCTAGATTCACGAGAACACGAAGGAATGTAGAGATCACACTGAGGGGAAAAATTCACACACAACTAGATTTACCACTGTTCTATAAACTCAATGCTTGAGCTATCAAAGTTGTAGTTAAAATATATCAAATAGAGTAGTAAATTATTTCATTTTAGTTAAACCTCACTTCCGATATTTCTAGGGAAGCTGTGGTGGATGATAGTTTCTGAGAAACTATGATTCATTCTTCACTTCTGAGGTAGGATCGGAAGTCTTTTCTCAATTAAACTAGCTTGTTATTTAAATATTTAGGATAAACTCACAACTGCACAGGAAAATAGCTATACCAGGCTACCTTGTTTGTTTTGATTCTGCTATTAGATTAATTTTCCATCTTCTGAATATATTAGAATAGCTGCTCTTTTAATTTCCTTAAAATAATTCATCAAAAATACAAAAATAAAAGATTATATGCATAGTGTAGATACATCTTTCATAATTAGTTTAGTCATTTTAGTTAAAATTGAATCATCTTTGTATGACAATCATGGGACCTAGAGAGCCCAGAGAATACGTGTTTGAACCAATAGTGCCTCAACCAAATCTCCCCACAACACTAGTTGATATACACCAAGACCTTAGGATTCAGGTTTTTCGAACAACAATAAACCTACGAGAAATTAGTGAACATTTGAGAGAGTTATATATTGAATACGACAAGGCATACACATTCTAGTCAAATGAACCCAACTACAGACTGCCGTGATAGGACATCCATATGACTATACAAGAACTCAAAAGAGAACAAATATTTGGTTGCGATCCTTTTGTTCCACAACCCAACACAGGAGACCTCCTCATCGACATAGATACTGGCTTACTTATTCAAGTTTCCAGAACACCTGTAAGGTATTATGAGAAAATCATACTTCTAGTTCTAAAAATAGAAGTTGAAAAAGCTTACGACTATTAGATAGTCGAAAGAAGAGATTGACTCATCATCTGACTATAGGAGGTCCACCCCAACCACGAACTTATGGTTTTGATCCACAGGTCCCACAACCCAACAGGCCTACTGATTAATCAGTCATTGACACTAGTTTACATACACTAATATTCAGATCCTCACCACTCCCGCCAGACATCATTACACAGTTCTCTGTATTAAACGTAACAGCCAATCAGGTTAGGGATTTTTTGACTAGACTAGAGAATCGTCCATAAAACTCTGGAGGACCCACTACACCTCTCATCACCATTCTCATGACCTTTTCTGGAAATATACACGAAGCACCTACACATCATTTTCCATGTATCCAACAGCCAATAAATAGGATCTCGATAGAGATCGACATTGATTGGAGCCTATGAGAAACTATTATATCCGAACGATCCATTACACCAATTTAGGTTAGGAGGGCCTTCTTTGCCTTAGATTTACAGATCCCATTATTGTGTGTTGAGGATATA
Source organism: Taxus chinensis (assembly GCA_019776745.2). Taxonomy (NCBI): domain Eukaryota; kingdom Viridiplantae; phylum Streptophyta; class Pinopsida; order Cupressales; family Taxaceae; genus Taxus; species Taxus chinensis. The sequence goes on along the minus strand of CM034152.1, from coordinate 728,615,423 downwards.
AGATTTCCCAACTAGTTTTTTTATATCCACATATATTCCATTCTCACTGGTTGTCTCGGCACGACCTCGGGAGGTCGGGTAGTAAGAAGAGCTACTTGTAGATTCTCATGCTCGCATGTCACTTTTCTATTGTACAAAATTGGTGAACCCAACGGGAACTAACAACTATTCCCCTTTTATTTTCAGTTCTTTCATCCACTTTTGCTCTTTCCCATTATTATGCGGGTATTCATATGCCCCCTGAATATGTCAAGATATGACGCAAATGGCATTTGTCTCTCAGGTCTCGAAGCAAATTATAGTCTAACAAATAGACAACTGTCACCCTCACTTTCTACATGGGCTGAGAACTATTCAAGTAATTACTTGTCATAAAAAACTCCTCCTCAAAGAACTAGCTCTAGTTCTTCATTCTAAATTGAGTAGTTGGATCAACTTACACAAACGTACCAACCAGAGCCCTTAGGCTCTAACAATATGACATTTACTGGAGAGTCCACTTCATCTCCTCAGGTTTTGTTCAGACCACAAAACAGTAGACAGTCAGATCCACTCCCATTTTTGGATGAGGAGTATTTAGTGCGCTATGCTAGAAGCGAACAATGCTTTGAAAACATGTACCCACCTATAAGAAGTTTACAAATACAACCCAATACCCTACTCCAAGAAAACACCTCCATTCCTCCACCTATGGGAAATACTCTCGGTGAAGCTTGGTAGGGTAATGATCAATTCATATTAGGGTATCATACCCCTTTACAACCTCAAGGTGTACAACAACCACCATTGAGGAAAAGAACTATGTCTTCACCAATCGAGGTCATCTCAGCCTTAGTTTAAAATGTTAGAGGATTAGAACTTGTTCAAGCAAAAAAAATTCACATTTCGGGAAAGCAGGAATTCTCAAACCTCTGCATCATCCCAGCTAAGTTGACCTCCTCATAGGAACATACACATTAGGCATGACTCCTCAACATTTGTATAACTATCCACAACAAACACCAACTAGAACCGTGTTTTCAAATGCCACTCTAGTTGAAAGTATGATACCTCCTGGCTTAGCACCAAACAACCCATACCAGAGAAATGCTCCTCCGTACTTGAATATTTATTCAAAATCAGCACAAGGAGACATGTTATCTTCTCCCGGGATGTTTACTCAACCATAGGGATTTCCTTATGTCCCTGCAAATATATATGCTATGCCATATCAACAAACCATGCCACCCCCACCCCCTCAATAAGCACCATCAATGGTCGAAGCCTATGCGGTAGGAACTTACTCAGAATATTTGAAAGAGCCCCTAGACTTCACCATATGAAGTGTCATGCTTCCAAGACCAAAGGTGAGGGAGATCCAAATGTGCATATCAAGGCCTATGCCACGGCCATACGAGAATTACTCCCTTGGGATGGGTTTGTTGGCAAGATATTCCCTAAAACCTTAGAGGGTATTGCCCTTGATTGGTACTACAGAATACCTGAAGTGTCAATACACTCATTTAAACAACTCATGTCAGAGTTTATCAAAGCTTTTGATATGAAAAAATTATTGAGAACAAGAATCAGGGAATTCTTGCATATTAAACAAGAGCATAATGAATCCACTGCTCATTTTATTCAAAGATGGTATATGGTTCTCTACTCATCAGCAAGTTCTCCAAACATGGATCAGATGGAACTATGCGATTTATTCCTTCATTACCTCAATAGAGAGATAAATGAAGAAGTCCATAAGTTCCCACTAAGAACTTATGATGAAGTACTCGAGAGTCCTCTCCGAATAGATAAAGTAGCAATAGATAGTGGTCATAAGACATACAGAACCAAAGGGGAAATTAATCATTCCCAATCAAAACACTACGGCCTATCCTAATGCCGGGAATACCAATCAAGGACCGAAAATCCTTAACAAAAACTACGGGGTTACAAAAGATGGAGTAACAGAAAAAGTTAAAAGAGAAAACGTTGTAAACATTTGTCCACCCGTTAACAATCAATGAAATGTACGTACCAAAAAATGTAGGTATTGTACTGCCAAAAAGAGGTTACGGAAACCCCAATGATGATTCAGGTTTCTTCGTGAGGTGTTCAGAATCTAGAAAAGCTCGCCAAGTATATGTTTACATCCTAAATGCTTTATCCAAGCTTTGTGTGCCTTGTTCTGTCCTTTGCCCCTTTTTTCTTTGCATTTTGGTCTTAAGTGACAAGACCACCACCTTGCCTAGGTGGTAGTCTCATGACCGCCCCCTAGGATAGGGCGGTAGTCCTGTAACCACCGCCCTGCACAGGGCGGCGGTCCTATCCGCATTTTCTATAACGTTCCAACGATCACGTCAAACGTAAAAATTAAAGTTTCACCCACATTCCTGAACCACTTTGGCTTGCATTTATGTTTTGGCCACCTAGTAAATAGTGTTTTCCCTTTGTTTATAGTAAAAGAGATCAATTTGGAGTTACCCTTTAGTAAATGCAAATGCTATAAATAGCTAGCTTATTTTCAAACAAATGGCCCCTCTCCTTCTGTGTTTGATTATTCAATTTGTTTGAAATTCTTATATAAGTTTCAATAGTTTCATATTTTTCATGAGTTATCAGTCTCTCATTTCTGTATTAGTGATCATTTTATCTTCTTTCTATCATCTTACTTCAATGCTGTCCTATACAATCAGTTTAGCATAAGATAGTTTCATTTTTAGAATAGAATCCATTTAGAGTTGCAGGTTTTGTTTTTCACAAGAGGTATTTTCTAGAATTCTCGATGTATTTGCGTTGTATTCCTATAATAAATCCTACTATGAATTGTATAGTCAAGCTCTGTTCACTTGCACTATCCCTCTCTTACTTGCATTGTATTTGGTTTATATCCAAAGCTGCCATTGTTCGAGTATCTTTTTATGCTGACACTATCATATACACACTTTTTTGGATTCACGAGAACACAAAGGAATGTAGAGATCACATTGAGGGGACAAAGTCACACATAGCTAGATTTACCACTATTCTATAAACTCCATGTTTGAGATATCAAAGTTGTAGTTAAAATATCAAATAGAGTATTCAATTATTTCATTTCAGTTAAACCTCACTTTCGATATTGTCAAGGAAGCTGTGGGTAGTGATAGTTTCTGAGAAACTATGATTCATTCTTCACTTTTGAGGTAGTATTGGAAGTCTTTTTGATTAAACTAGCTTGTTATTTAAATATTTAGGATAAACTCACAACTGCACAAGCAAATAGCTATACCAGGCTACCTTGCTTTTTTTTAATTCTGTTATTAGATTAATTGTCCATCTTCTGAATATATTAGAATAGCTGCTCTTTTAATTTCGTTAAAATACTTCATTGAAAATAAAAAAATAAAAGAATATATGCATAGTGTAGATACATCTTTCATAATTAGTTTAGTCATTTCAGTTAAAATTGAATCATCTTTGTATGACAATGATGGTACCTAGAGAGTCTAGAGTATACATGTTTGAACCGATAGTGCCTTAACCAAATCTCCCCACAACACTAGCTGATATAGACCAAGACCTTAGGATTTAGGTTTTTCGAACAAAAATAAACCTACGAGTAATTAATGAGCAATTGAGAGAGTTGAATATTGAAGATGACAAGGCATACACATTCTAGTCAAATCAACCCAACTACAAAATGCCTTAATAGGACATCTGCATGACTATACAAGAACTCAAAAGAGAACAAGTATTTGGTTGCGATCCTTTAATTCCACAACCCAATGCAGGAGACCTCCTCATCGACATAGATACTGGCTTACGTATTCAAGTTTCTAGAACACCTGTAAGGTATTATGAGAAAATCATACAACTTCTAGTTCTAAACATAGAAGCTGAAAAAGTTTACGACTATTAGATAGTCAGAAGAAGAGATTGACTCCTCATATGACCATAGGAGGTCTGCCACAACCACGAACTTACGGTTGTGATCCACAGGTCCCACAACCCAATGAGCCTACTGATCAATCAAACATTGACGCTGGTTTACGCACACTAATATTCAAATCCTCACCACTCCCACCAGACAACATTACACACTTCTTTGTATTAAACGTAGCAGCCAATCAGCTAGGGATTTCTGGACTAGACCAGAGAATCATCCATAAAACTCCGGAGGACCCACTACACCTCTCATCACCATTATCATGACCTTGTCTAAAAATATACATGAAGCACCTACAGGTCATTTTCCACTTATCCAACAGCCAATAAATAGGATCTCGGTAGAGCTCGACATTGATTGGAGCCTCCAAGAAGCTATTATATCTGAATGATCCATTACACCAATTTAGGTTAGGAGGGCCTTCTTTGCCTTAGATTTGCTAATCCCATTATTGCGTGTTGAGGATATAAGATTGCCTAACTAGTTTATCTGTATCCACATATATTCCATTTTCACTAGTTGTCTCAGTATGACATCATGAGGACGGGTACGAAGAAGAGCTGTTTGTAGATCCTCATGCTTGTATGTCACTTTTCTATCATAAAAAAATGGTGAACCCAACGTGAACTAATAGTTGTTCCCATTTTATTTTCATTTCTTTCATCCACCTTTGTTCTTTCCCATTATTATGCGGGTATTCATATACCCCTTGAATATGTCGGGATACGACACCTATTACATATCTCTCTCAGGTCTCGTAGAAAATTATAGTCTAACAAATAGACAATTGTCACCCTCGCTTTCTATGGGCTGACAACTATTCAAGTAATTACTTGTCATCACAAACTCCTCCTCAAAGAACTAGTTCTAGTTCTTCATTCCGAATTGAGGAGTTGGATCAGCTTTGTTGGCTAGATTTTCTGCATAGCATCAAACCTAGGCAGTCATGAGATAAATCTCCCTCATTTAACCGGTGAGGCTCCCGAGTCATATTTTTCAATAAAAATGTGTTATTATCTATCAGGGGTTTTACTTTAACCACTTAGTTCATGAACCATAACTAAGAAGTTCTGCAGTAAGTAAGCAGCTGTTCAAGAAAGGAAGTATTTTATAAAAGAAATAAGTAAAGGAAATACAGAGAAGAAATGGGGAAGATGTGCATCCCAATTAGTAGATAGCAGAGCTAATTGCATGCACATAGAAGAAACTTAATAGACATGAACACACATAATTATAAAACAAAGGCAGCCCTAGATCCAGATCTAAAATAACGCAAAGTTTATCAAGAGATCTAAGATTAAAAGTAAGAAACACAGTACACTGTGACATAAAGTTCTCTGAAAACCTGCTCCTTTGTTTTCCTTTACTCCAAGTTGCTCTCAGGGGTTCAGCACAAAGTCTAGAACACAAGATTGCTGCTTAAAAATTATGATCCATCCCTTAACCCGAAGGTTCTTCCTCTACTTATAGAATGTAGAGGGGCAATTATAAGTTGGAAGCTTTAATTGAACTAGCACATGTGGAAGTCGAAAAAAAACAACTGACAATCCTCCTCCTGGAATTCCTCTTTGCGTGACATGTATGATTTGCAACTGAAAATAGAACCTTCTATTTTGCACGTGCCACCTATCTCCAAGTAGTTGACTTCTTCAAGTAATGGCTTTTAAACCAATCACTTAAGTTGTATAATTTAATTGATCGCTCAATTACTTTGTCGGAGGAAAGAAGAAGGAAGAGGAAAGCTGACTTTGTCGGAGGAAAGAAGAAGGAAGAGGAAATTTGACTTTTTCAGAGGAAAGAAGAAAGAAGAGGAAAGCTACAGTCTTGTCCTTTTTCATGTCCGCATGCAGCTGATTCTTTTGCCTTTGATTCTCACCAAACTAGATCTAGGAGTAGTTGGAGCTAGAATTGGAAACAACAAGCAAGATGGATCTGGGAACAAGCAAGCTAGATCTGGAAGCAGCTGGACTTTTGCTTTCGCCTTGTCTTCTCTTTTATCCTTGAAGCTTTTGTAGTTCTTCTTTGTACATGCATCAATGCAATGTTTTCCGTAGATAACTCATCATCCTTATTTTTAATTGTATATGAGCAATTAAAAATTCTGGAAAGCACTTTGGATGAATGAAAATTCAATGAAGGCTTCAACTGGAAGATGGGAGCATTTACACAAGATCTTGGAAGGAATTTTCCACGCAATGACTTCTTCACGGGCTACATTCGAAACAAAAGGATGAAGCGTTTGTGCCGGAAGCTTTTGCAACTATGAGATCTGGATCTGGATCTTCATATGGATTTACATCTACATCTGCATCTGCATCTGCATCTAGATATGGATCTACACCTACATAACAAACTTTGGCAACTGGGATATGGTTGGAAAAGTTGCAACTCGAATAATTCCACTACTTTTAATCTGCACGCATGAGTGAAGTTTCTCCTACACGCATGAGTGAAGTCTTTCCTACTCTGGATTTGTCTATCAATTCAGCAAGAGGTTTCGAGCCTAGATCTGTGTCTCCAGTATCTACAAATTTAGAAGTGATGCATGACTTTGTTGTGCTTTCTTTTCATCTTTCTTTGTCATAGCTTTGTCTAAACAATTCTTTTTTCTTCTTATTTGACTGGAATTCTTCAAAACTGGAGCAGATCTGGATTATTCTTCAGATTCAGAGGATATATGCAATGTATTGGACATTGATAAAAGCTCCTTTTCCTTTGTAAAGTACTTATAATGAATTCCTGAGCACCTGTAACACTTATGCAAACAATTATGCAGATAAAGATTAACCTCCTTCAAAGCATGCACCAAATTTGGAAGCTTTTAGCCTTGTTGCCACCTTGCTTGAGCAAAATCGTTCTTCAAAAGCCTTGTTGCCACCTTGCCTGAGCAAAATCCTTCTTCAAATGGGGGCGCACTTTTCCTCTTGGTTACAATTCTTTACCTGTGAATTAAATAATTCACCCATATGGCTACCCATGCTTATATAACCCTCACAATTCTATAATTAATAATTGCCCTAACAATTAAAGGCAATTAATTAATTAAAAATCAAGCTCTTCTCTTTTAAATATAGCATGTTTAAGGACAACCATCCAATCAATTAAACTAATTCAATTTAATCATCCACACTTCACTTCACTTAAGCTTCACAATGTGCTTTGACCATAACCACTGAAAATATGAATTAATATAATCATTTAATACTTTAAAAAGTATTAATTCCTTCTCAAAAGGGGCTGCATTAAATAAATTAAATTTATTTAATTTTGGAATTCTATTTTTAAATTCCTTATGTCCATTTCCCTTTGTTGACTTTTCCACAAGCCTGGGTGCCAAAATTGGGTGAATAAATATTAACAAATATTTATTTAATACATTATTATTCACCCAAGGTGGGTCGCACTTTTTGGAATAATAGAATTTTATTTTTAAGAATTTATGACAATGAGAATTTTTACCCTACAAGGCAGGCACTAAAATCCCGTGATCCACTTAAGTGATTTGATTTTGACAATGGGATTATTTACCCTACAAGGTAGGCACTAAAATTTCATGATTTCACTTAAGTCACTTTCCTTTTATTTTATCATGGGAATTTTTTCCCAGCAAGGCAGGCAATAAATTACCGCCTGCCTGCAGCCTCTAACTTTCCCACTACAGCTTAAGTGAATTTTATATCACGAGAAAAAGCACCCTGCTAAGTAGGTGCAAAATTCCCAGCATGCCTGTGACTTCTATTTTTCCCATTGCAGCTTAAATCCTTTGTTTTCCAAAAATGCGCCCATCCCCGCAGGGGCTTTTCCATGCACAAATTCAATTTTTCCCAGTGATCCAGACCTCCAATGGTGACTTCCTCCAGGCATAATGTGCGTATATGTTTTCCAACTGCTCCAGGCTAAAAATCAGGCTTACCCGACAAAGTAATTGTTCTAGAGAAATTTCACAGAAAACAAAACGGGACAACACAAAAACATGAAAAATTACCAAAAGTCACAAATAAAGCCCAAAACTCATTCCTTGTTAAAATCCTTCTGGTACAAGGGAATAATGATATGTTCGATCATAACAGAATTAAAACGGAGCGCAAATAGCCTCATACGAGGCTCAAAATAATTAAATACAAATATTCCACAGACAAATCCTGACGACAGAATATAACAATTTTGGGCATCTGGGTATTTGGCGAAAAAGGCTAATATGGATCTTTGGGAATATCTTGATGTAATACAAGAACTTTCAGGCAATAAAAACACAAAATGACCCATTATTTTTAAAGTATGAATTTTTTTTAGATGGGGTAGTCATAGATTTCAGGATGAAATCTGGGTGACGCCAAGCTTACACAAACGCAACAACCAGAGCCCTCGGGCTCTACCAATATGACGTTTACTGGAGAGTCCACTTCATCTCCTCAGGTTTTGTTCAGACCAAAAATCAGTAGACAGTTAGATCTGCTCCCATTTTTGTACGAGAAGTATTTAGCGCGCTATGTTAGAAGCGAACAACGCTTCGAAAACATGTACCCACCTATAGGAAGTTTACAAATACAACCCGATACCCTACTCCAAGAAAACACCCCCATTTGTCCACCTATGGGAAATAGTCTCGATGAAGCTTGACAGGGTAATGATCAATTCATAGTAGGGTATCATACCCCTTTACAACCTCAAGGTGTACAACAACCACCATTGAGGCAAAGCGTTGTGTCTTCACCAATCAAGGTCATCTCAGCCTTAGTTGAAAATGTTAGAGGATTAGATCTTGCTCAAGCAAAACAAAATGCACATTTCAGGAAAGTAGGAATTCTCAACCCTCCGCATCATCCCAGCCAAGTTGAGCTCCTCATAGGAACATGCACATTAGGCATGCCTCCCGTATAACTATCCACAACAAACACCAACTAGAACCACATTTTCAAACGCTGCTCCAGTTGAAAGTATGATACCTCCCAGCTTAGCACCAAACAATCCATACCAGAGCAATGCTCCTCCCTACTTGAATATTTATTCAAAATCACCACAAGGAGACATGTTCTCTTCTCCTAGGATGTCTACTCAACCACAGGGATTTCCTCATGTCCCTGTAAATACATATGCTATGCCATATCAACAAACCATGCCACCCCCACCCCCTCAGTAGGCACCATCAATGGTCGAAGCCTATGCGGTAGGAACTTACTCAAAATATTTGAAAGAGCCCCTAGACTTCACCATACGAAGTGTCATGTTTCCAAGACCTCTTCCTAATTTACCCAAGTATAAAGGGGAGGGAGATCTAAATGCACATATCAAGGCCTATGCCACGGCCATACGATAATTACTCCCTTGGGATGGGGTTGTTGCTAAGATATTCCCTAAAACCTTAGAGGGTATTGCCCTTGATTTGTACTACAGAATACCTGAAGCCTCGATACACTTATTTAAACAACTCGGGTCAAAGTTTATCAAAGCTTTTGATATGAAAAAATTATTGAGAACAGGAATTAGGGAATTCTTGCATATTAAACAAGAGCATAATTAATCCACTGCTCATTTTATTCAAAGATGGCATATGGTTCTCTACTCATCAACAAGTTCTCCAAACATGGATAAGATGGAACTATACGATTTATTCTTTCATTCCCGCAATAGAGAGATAAATGAAGAAGTCAGAAAGTTCCCACTAAGAACTTATGATGAAGTACTCGAGAGTGCTCTCCGAATAGATCACGCAACAATAGATAGTGGTCATAAGACATACGGAACCAACGGGAAATTAATCATTCCCAATCAAAACACTACGACCTATCCTAATGCCAGGAATACTAATCAAGGACTCAAAATCCTTAACAAAAACCGTGGGGTTACAACAGATGGAGTAACAAACCAAGTTAAAAGAGTGAACGTTGTAAACATTTTGCTACCCGTTAATAATCAGTGAAATAACAGCTTTACTCCAACAATCAACGTGGTGGATTTTAATTGTCCACAACAACAATAACAACAATGAAAAATCCAAACATGTTGGTCGTCAAAAAGGACTTCATGAAGAGCAACAGTCAGGGGACAAGAAGTCCCTCCTCTTTATGGGAGAGGTTCCCTTATTCAGAAATGAACTTATTTACACATACACAAAACATGATTTTCTTGTGGAACTTGGATATTATGAAAGTGTTTTCTATAAGGATCATCAATTACAAAAGGACCGAGGAATGAGAATGTGAAAACGAGCAGAAAGGCACCATTCAGAATTATAGATGACAGAGTAATTCTTTATGTATGCGAAGGTACAGTGAATTGAAACAAGATCATTTGTATCATATTAGTAAGATGAAATTTGAAAGACACAAATTTCTATAAATAACATCTGCAAGAATACAAAGCTTCTTAACATAATACGGACAAATGATCTTAGCCAGATTAAATGAATAGCTTTAGGGATAAAAGGAAATTCAGATAGACAAAGAATGAAAAGTCCTTATGTATTGATTTCTTTATGATTTATTTACACTTTCAGAAAATAAGCCAAGTTCTTCCCCCCCCCCTTCAAAATGGCGAGGAGAGGTCATTATATAGTTTACAAATCAGTTACTCTCGGTAACTACTTCTTTTAACTAATGATTAGTTAAAAGGTTGCCAATTGCAATACCCCAACTAATTATTACAATAAATTCAAGAGAAAGAATGGGAAGAGAAGAGAAGAATTAGGAGAAGAAGACAAGTGCTTATGACTGGGAGGGACCCACTGACTTTAAAATCCATTGTCTAAATCTCTTCAATGCCTCGGCTATGTCTCTGCCATGAGGGACTGACGTGTTGGCTGTAGACTGGGTCCAAAATCTGAGACACTTCTCCATTTCCTTATCAAACTCGACATGAGTATGATAATCCTTATTTGCTTCTTCAATGGCAGATTGAAGAGAGCAGATCTCCTTCATTTTTTCTTTGGAAATGGAGCTTTCCTTGAACAGATTACCTTTGACAAAATCTCTAAATTGAGCTTTGATTTATTGTAAGGAGAGAGGCACACCAGAAGTCTCATCCTGAAGATGACAATGTATATCTTTGAAAGCAGATACAACTAGTGTTTTGAAAGCCTCACCCTTCTGCCAGCTATTCTTCAATTCTCCCAAAGCCTCCTCCAAGACTTTGATCTTCCATTCCACGCTGTAGACCCAGGATTTTGAAAAATTATCCTTTGCATCATCAAAAACCTTACTCGCCAATAAAATGTTTTCATCTTCTTGTCCCATGAGGTAGAGGTCTACTATGCAACTGCTCCAAAGTTTAAGCTCTTTATCTATGATCCCAATAGTGGAGGAGAGATTCTGTTGCAAGTTGTTCACCTTTCCATGGATTTTGAAAGCTTCATCGATGAAGTTCAATCCTGCAACAAGCATATCTTCCACCATGGCCTCCATAGCTTTTCCATAGACGGAATACTTGTGCATATCCTTGATACTTTGTACCTCATCTTGGCTCAAAATCACAGGTGGTGGAAGAGTAGTCAGTGGGGTAGGGTCCAAAACTTTGTCCTTGGACAAAAGAGATTTGATGAAACCTGTAATAATTTGGGCTTGTTCTTCCAACTGTTCTATGGTTTGCTGCCCTTTCTCTACCCTCCCAATGACTCTAGTGACTGTTTCCTGAAGGTTATGGATCTCACCTTTAGGGGTAGACTCTCCCATGGGAATTCTTGAGAGTTCTAGGTCAGATGCCTGCAAATTCTGCTCTGGTTTATCTACTGTAGGCTTAGCTATCTCCAGGAATTGCTAGCCTTGACCATCAGATACTATCTTGGAGGTAATCCTGGCTTTTTTGGCGCGAGAAGGAGGAGTAATGCCTAACAAGGCTGCCACAACATCAAAATTTGGTCCTGAGCTCTGGGAGGAAGACTTTCTCTTCCTACTATCGATGAGAGGCTACACCCATGCAAAAGAGGAGGAGGAAGAAGCAGGTGGGGCAAGAGGACCAAGAGACAGAGAACTCATGGCGCCCAAGGTTTATACTGCTGTTGTCTCAAGTTGAGACATGAGTGGGGAACTTGAGATAACTGGTGTAGAGGAATCAATAGTACTTAGAAGTTCAGTGCTCTGGGCCTCTTTGTCCTTATCTATTGGGGCTTTAGGGGCGCTTGTAGGAGATGGTACTTCACTCTCTTCACTTTCACTGAGAACAATAATGTTCTCTGGTCCTGAAGGCAATTGTGCATGCTTCCTCAGGGGATCTTCTTCCACATGCTCCTTCTTAATTTCTTTGAATTTCTTTTGATATACCTGGGTGGATGAGGAAGGAGTAGAGGCTGCAGGTCCTTGAGTTAATGAGGCAGGAGGGGTTTGCACTGGTGTTTCTGATCTGGGAGTTGATGCTTCCCTCCTGGGTGTTGAAGCATCCTTGGAGGAGGATTCCCCTGAGTGCCTCCTAAGCTCTCAGAATTTTCTATCAAACTAGATCTTAGTCTTGACTAAGAATGGAGCCAGGATCTCAGCCAAATCATCTTTCTCCTTTTTAAACCAATCCAATTCCTCCAAGGGAGTGTGCTTGAACACATTGTCATACTCATATGAGTATAGATCAGAGTTGTCATCCTTGAGTCCTTCAGGAACTTGGTACAAGGCGAGTTCTTGGATTAATTGCAGAGAAAACCTGCTGTAATGCCTCCTTCTGGCTTCAAAATCATCAGTACAGTCAACCTAATAGTCTTCTGTGTCTGCCCTATGATGATAGGTTATCTTGATATTCTGCTCAATAAACTTTTTCAAGTCGAAGCAAGTTCTGGGCTTGAAGAAATGGACAGTAATGGGAGCCAGGGCTCTTTCTATATTCTGTGCGTCTAGGGCTGTTTTGCAAGTGTAGTTTCCCAAAGAGATGGGAAAATGCAAACCAGTAATTTTCTTGTCCCTGCAGGTTCTATGCAATTTGTCTAATTTCCTGCATACTTCTATCAAGGCCATCTTGTCACTGCAGAACATAGGAATCCTAAGAGGAGTGCTCTCATAGCCAGCAAGCCTGATATAGGAATTTTTTTTGAATTGGATAAAATAAGCACCGTAGTGCGATATCAGACTCATGGCTTCATCAGAAAATCTTCTAGCAGTGTCACCCTCAAGAAGTCTAACCATGTACATGGTGAAAGCATCATTCACCCTTCGGAAATTGTGATTGCTGGTCTCTAGGGTGAACTGCGGGCAGTAGGCATACACAGGATCATCCTTGTGGGCATCAATGTAAGAAAAGCCAAACCATTGCCTCGATGCCGCCAGAGTACATCAAGTACGAAGTTATATAGAATTTCTTTGTTTGTCGTACATTGGACAGCTGCTCCGATAGGTTCATACTGATGATTTCTGCCCAGTTGATATTTTGAGTTCCCTCGCACACCATATTGATGAGCGGGCACATCCAGAAATGGAACTCATTAGTAGAGGGTAAGCCCATAACCCGAGCCAGTAGGATTATGAAATCTGAAAATTCTTCATTAAAGTCTGCACGGAAAAGAGTCTTGGATAGACGAGATGCCCCCTTCTTAGAGTTTTTTAGCCAGGACTTCGCCACCAGCGCCTTATAGTTATCACTTTCTTGATTGAAAAGGGCCTGTGCTTGATTCTAGGAGACAACTATGGCATTATCTATTTCTGGAATCCTGAGTGTAGTGCCAATGGCGGCAGCGTCAAGTTTGGCAATGAGCTCCTCGTGTATGTTTGTTAATTCACTCGAATTAGGGTTGAAATGAGCCCCGCATGCGAGCACTGTGTCTGCACATTACATCGAGATAGGGAAATCGCCAGCGAAAGCCAGACCACTATCATGAATCATCTGTGCCATTGGTGAGGGGTTCGTATCTGTCATCCTTGACCAAAAATTTCCAAAATCAAGGTGGCAAACTTCACTGTCCCCAATATCGGGAACGACAGACTCGAGTGGTGAAATTTGTTCCTGCCCCTGGAATTTGATCTTCATGTTGATAGTAACTCAGAGAGCAAATCTTGCAAGCTAGACTTGGGATGGAATGCAGAGGAAATGGATACGCGTGTAGGAAATTAGATTGCAAGGGTTCGAGCAATAGATAGCATGAAAGCAGTGTGCAAAATGCATAAGGGGGCCGCTCGTTATATAGCCATTCAGGAGAGAGAGGCAATAAATGTGCATTAAATTCACATCTACCAAATTGAAAAGCAAGATATTTGGGTAGAGTGGGAAAAATTAGCAGGAATGGCACTTGGTTCATTTGGGCCATGCGGGACGCAAGTACGCGGAGTACGCGGTTCGGCCGATTCGGGCGAAGCGGGGAAAAGACTTACAAATGAACTTGGGACATTTGTGACACGAAAGCGTGAAGTACGTGGTTCGGCTGATTTGGGCGAAGCAGGGAAAGGACGCATGAATGCCTTTGGGAAATGCGGGACGCAAGTACACGGAGAACGCGGTTCAGCCGATTCGGGCGAAGCGGGGAACAAGGGGTCCGGGCGAACTTGGGACATGCGGGACAAAAAGTTCTGATGGGCCCGAAAAGAACTGACTTCGGGTATATCGGCTGATCGGGGAACAGAGAGCCCGAATGAACTTGGGACACTAGTGACAAAAATGTCTGACAGGCCTAAAAACACCCAAAATGACCCAAAAAACGTAGATTTTTCCAAATTCTCAACTTTTTACATAACCAGGACAACAGAGAAGACACTTAACCTCAAACTTTTTAAAACTTCAACTTCATAAAATCAGGGGAATTTTGAGTGGACAAAAAAACACAAGGTCCAAATTGAAACCCAACTGGATATCAGAGTCAAAACCAAAGGCAACAACCTCAAAATTTTAACTCCAACAACCAACGACCTTATCAGAACTTCGAACCACAACAAGTTTCAAATCAACAACCTCGAAACTATAATCCTAATTTATATTGTGGTTTCCACAAGATTTAAGGCCATGATACTAGGAATTTCCATGAATACAATAAATTCATACAACATTTTCCAGAATACCAAAAACAACTCTTTATAGATATGTTCTTAGCAAATTTTGTAATACCCACGCCAAACACTTACACAGGGGAAGTCTCCCCTTAAAATGCACCACTCAAGATCTTTAACGATCTGCTCCCAAATCATTCTAACAATAACAGGTTAGATCCAAGTGGAACGAACAAGGGTGTTATGATAGGAAATAATGATAATGAAGCCTCAAATTCATTAAATCCACTAGTTGCACCCCAATTAGGAACTAGACCGCAAACCAAGATAGTTTGCCTAGTAGAGCTAGACACTGAGCTACCCGTAGAAACCATAACAAGAATAGGATATTATTCTTCTCAACCAATTCCAAGTTATTCATTAGAACCAAACAACATTCAACAAACATTGGTAAAACCTGTAGGCGCTTATGATTTAATTAATGACTTAACAAAGACCTTCTCTCATATTTCCTTCTTGGATTTGTTGAAGAACTCTCCTCCCTGTAGGGCTGCTCTCTTAGAAGCATTAGGCCTTGGTCATTTAATTAACATCACTCCTCTAGAAACATAATTAAACCATGTAGAGTTTGATGTCTACCCTCTAGGGCAGCCAAATAGGGATACTGAGTTTATATTTGATATAAGCAAAATTCCAACAGACACTAAAATTACACGTAGAGGTGACCCGTATTTACATTTACAAGTATGGGTCTACAATAATTATGTTAAATGTGCAACGATTGATGATGGGGCAATAATTAACATAGTCCCCTTCACTTTTCTTCAAAAGCTAGAATATGGAGAAACAAATTGTTCCACAACATGAAATACGCTAAGAGGTTATGATAGCCTCAAAGCCACTTCAATTGGAATCATAGTTTTACCAGTCACCTTAGGACCTAAGACGGTCCTCACCGAATTTTATATTATAGATTAGGAAACCAACTATAATATGATCCTCAGTCGACCATAGATACACCACATGAAGGCAATCCCTTCCACGTTATTCCAAGAAATAAGAATTTTGCACTTAGGGAAAATATTTGTGGCACAAGGTGACCCAAAACCCTTTGATATACACCTAGCTAACTTGAAGAAAAGACCAGACGTTCACTCTGAGTTTGAACTCCCAACGAATCAACTTAGCAAACCAATTAATTCAAAACCAAAAGAAAAGTTGATACCTACCAAAAAATTAGAAATTAAAAATCTAGTTGAGGACATTCCAACACTAAAAAATGAGGCTAATGTCATAGAAATAATATCATTAGGGGACTACCACAAAAATTGTTGAATTACTAGAGAAAGATCTACCCATTCTCCTACCATTTGATTCTATGGGTATGGGATACACCCTAGGAATTTGTTCCCTTTTATCAGAAAAATTTTGTATGGTAGAAGTAACCAAGGAAGAAGAAACATACACGATGAATAGCCCAACATCCATTTTTCCAAGAAAATATTGGACTCTCCACTTCGATGGAGCTAGATGTCACTTTGGAGCTGGGGCAGGTGTGATCTTCACTTCTCCTAAGGGAAAGATCTTACCTTTTGCCTTTAAATTAAACTTTGAATGTACAAACAACGGGGCTGAGTATGAAGTACTCCTCCTTGGCCTCATTATAGCCAAAAGAATGGGTTTCAATAACATTAGAGTGCTAGGAGACTCGCAACTAGTTGCAAACCAAGTCTCTGAGGTATATGAGACTAGAGCTAAACATTTACAAGCCTATAAAATGGTGGTATTAAATCTAAGCAAAGGATTCAACTTCATATCAATTGAAGCAATCCCACGAGAGCAGAACCTTCTCGCAATAGCAACCTTAGCTTCCCGCTTCACTCCAAACAATGAGTTGGAAAACACAAGTTTCACAGTATCACTTTGTACTGAACCATTGGTGCGTAAAATACCAACAAACCCACTCCTGACTGATATAGAAGCTGATAATGATTTTTCTATCCTGGATCACTTTGACAGTGATAGAGTCACTCTCAAATATATAAACACCTATGTGGAGCTACATCTTGCTCACCACATAGTGGATCTTTCCCTAATACCACATTCCTCTTCCTATTTTGGAAATCTCATGATAGAGTCTCCTCCACAAAAGGATCTTGATATATACGAGGTAGAGGACGGAGAAAGTTTGGAACTACCTCTGGCCCCGCCTAAATTTGAAGAAGGCAACGCTTCCTTAATTGAAGAAAAAATTGACATAAACATTGGAACGAAGGAAGAACCAAAATTTTTGAAGTTGGGATCCTCGTTAACTCCAGAGGAGATAGAAATACACACCCAAATCCTCAAAGAACATCAAAATGCTTTCGTGTTTAACTATAAATAAATGACAGGAATTACACCACATATTGCAATACATAATCTTGTCACCAAACCAGACATAAATCCAATTAAACAAAAGTCAAGACCAATGAAGCCAAAAGTGGCTCTCATGGTGAAAGAACAAGTAATGAAACTTCTCCAAGTGGGATTCATCAAACTAGTTGACTATTCACAATGGGTATCTAATATCATCCATGTTCTAAAAAAGAATTGGAAGATACGCATTCGCATAGACTTTCAGAATATTAACAAAGCTTGTCCCAAAGATGACTTCCCGTTACCATCCATTGACGTTATTGTTGATGTAACAACTAGATTTGAACTATTGTCCCTCATGGATTGGTTCTCAGGGTATAATCAGATTAAAATATCTGAACAAGATCAAGCCAAGACCACATTTATAACTCCTTGGGGAACTTATTGTTACATTGTCATGTCGTTTAGTCTTAAGAATGTCGGCGCTACATACCAGTGGGCAATGACATACATATTCCATGACCTTATTCATAAAATTGTGGAATCCTACGTGGATGATTTGTTGGCCAAGGCCAAAAAGCACTGTGATCACCCTGAGGTACTCCGTATCATTCTCTCATGATTGATCGAGTATGGCATCACCTTGAACCCAGAGAAATGTGTATTTGGTGTGATAGGAGGTAAGCTTCTGGGTTACATTATATCCTCAAGAGGGATTGATGTTGATCTAGCCAAAATTTGGGCTGTTCTTGAAATGATTCCGCCATCAGACAAGTCTGGTATCAGATCATTTCTAGGGAAACTTGGTGCAATCTAAAGGTTCATCCCAGATTTAAGTTTTGCTATTCATCTAATCAAAAATCTATTAAAGAAATATTATAGCATTGATTAGATAGAAGAATGCAACGAGGCCTTCGAAGTGGTTAAACACTTCTTGTTGTCTCCTCCCACACTAATTCCTCCCAGACCAGATCATCCTTTGATCCTGTATTCATGGGCTACTGATGTCTCACTAGCTTGCATGCTGGCTCAAGAAGACAATGATAAATGAGAACGTGCAGTCTATTTCATTATCCGAATGTTACTTGATTATGAAACACGTTATACACAGGCAGAGAGAGAATGCCTTGCCATAGTCTTTGCAACCAAACATTTAAGACATTACATGTTAAACCAAAAAACAAGGGTCATTGTAAAGATAGATCATTTACGAACATTCCTCACACAAGGGTCTTTATCTAAAAAGGCTGGACGTTTCATAACTTTAATGGGAAAATTTGAATTAACGTTTCTAAACTAGAAATCCGTTAAAGGAAAAATCATTGTAGATTGGTTAGCTGACAATCCATTAGATGGAGGTGATCTAGTAAATTTGGACTTTCCTGATGAGTGCATGTACTTTATCGAAACCAGACCCCCCATCTTTACATGCCCTTGGTACACCAATATCTTCAATTTTATCATGGACCATACGTACCCAGAAGGTACCACATCACAACAAAGAAGGCGGCTACGCATTATCACTGCTAAATATGTTATCTTAGAATAATTGATCTACCGTAAAGCCTTCGATGGAATTATTTTAAGATGCATTGACACTGAAGAATTCAAAAATATTCTTTACAAATCCCAAAGTGGGATATGTGGAGGCCACTTTGGTGGTCACGCTACTGCTCGCAAAATACATCGGATGGGTTATTTATGGCCCACTCTAGAACATGACATGGTAGAGTTTGTGCGTAAGTGCCACAAATGCCAAGAATTCTCCCATGAGATTCACATGCCAACACAATCTCTACAACTGATAGCAACCTTGTGGCCTTTCTCCACGTGGCATCTAGATTTGATAGGGAAATTCTCTCCCTCATCAACAGATGGCAATAACTTTATAATTACGGCCACATAATATTTTAAATGACTATAAATGGAAACTCTCTAACACAATTAAAAGATTAATATACATGTCAAAAAATAATTGGTTCGTGCTTCACAAATATGACAAAGACTAAGCCAAAAAAAGATACATGAAACCTTTTAAATGCCTCACACTTCGCAAATGACAGAGGTTGACAAATGTGAAAAAATAGATGTACGTGTCCAAATGTTATTGGTTCGCATTTCGTAGTGCAACCAAATTGACTAAAGCAAACTGAAAACACGGGGAGCCTTTTAAATGGATCACTTTTTGCAAGACTGAAAAATGTGAAAAAGGTGGAAAATTATTATCAAATAATTACTACCACAAACGAATGACTGACAAAAGTGAAATATGGAGTGATTCTATTGGCTCATATTTCACAAATCTGAAAAATGGGAAATACAAATATACTTGGAGCAATTCTATTGGCTCACCCTTCAAATATGACACAAGCAAGTAAAAGAAGACTAAAAATGTGAAATACAAAGCTACTTGGAGCTATCTTATTAGATCATATTTCAAAAATGACAGAGGATATCTAAGCCAAGTCTAACAACGTGGAGACACGCATAAAGCCCTTATTGGCTTGTATTTCGTAATTCACAATCAGATAAACAAAATGACTGATAAGGCGAAGCAAGATGGAGCCCTCTAATTTGGTTGGGCTTCACAAAGACAAAAATTTCTATTTAGAAGACAAACAATGCAAAGCTAGCTGGAGAAAAGTGATTAGCTTAAGCTTTGCAATCAAAAGAACTTCGCAAAAATGAAAAAAGTTAAATGAGACTGATAGAGCGAAGCCAGATGGCATAAAATGATTATCCCAAGCTTTGCAAAGAAAAAAATTTGTAGAAATTTAAATATCTAATAAGAAAGATGTCAGATTGAAGCCTCTTGGCACTCTAAAAGTGGATACGGCTTTGCAAACATGAAAAAAAGGACATCAAATCTATTTGGAGCAATTTTATTAGTTCGATCTTCACAAAATCGATAGGATCTTAATACAAAATGAAAAAGAAAATCCAGATGGAGTGAAATGATTGGATTGAGCTTCATAAAATCATATCTAGCAAAAAATAAAGATTTAAAAAAATGGAACGGATTTAAATTCTCTGAATTAACTGGATCTAAAGAGATCTTTCAGATCCACAGTCAAAACACGACATAAACGACTATAAATGGCGTGAAAACTTAAAATAAGCTTGCAGAAGATGGATTTAAACTGTAAATGACTGAAACAAGATGCAGAAGCAAAGATATAAGCATACAAAAGCTCAAACATGATCTAAACAACCATATAGCCAATATTTCAAAAAATATTTAGGTGGGAATTTGAAATTTAAACCTGGTTAGCGTGAAGTTGTTAGATAAATTTTTAGGGTTTCGTAGATCAAACAATCTTCAAGCTTCTTCACTCTTATAAGCCAAAAAACATCTAGATCTAGCTCTGCACACATATAACCACCACCGCATATACCATGTTAGAAAAATGTGGGAAGATATAATTGAACAATTATATATCCATAAATAAATAGTTGAGGATTATAGATTATAATGTGCAGACATTAAACAAATGTTTAAATATGCATATAACAGTTAACATATCATAAATGAAAGCAAATAACAATAGCTGAAAGTAAATGAGAAAAGAGACACCAAATTTAAGTGGAGAAACCCGAAGGAAAAAACCCCACTGAAAAAGCATTGTCTTATATTAAGAATTTATGAGACTTTCACCCAGCACTTCCACTTCACTCCTTGATCTCACAGTAAACAGTAGCATAATTCTATCTCATTATGTAACATCTCACATAAGTAGCTTGATCTTAGATCAATTGGTCTATATGCTCATTAGAAAAATTAATATCACCAAGAAACCCAATCCCATGAGGAATCATCCTATTTATATAGGATGGGTGAGCGGTTATACCGCTTCACTTTTTTCAAAGCTGTGAAAGACCAACTAAAATTATTAAAATAATCTTTAAGACAAGGGGTTGTCTAAGTGGTGGTCCACCAAATGGTATCCCCACTTGACATTAACACCCCAAAATGTATATTTTGATAGAATTGACACACTCCCGTGGGATTTTACTACTAATGATAATGATAGTGCCAAAGGTGATTGAGTAGAAGACAAAGTGATTCAACTGAAAGGTAAAAAAATTCTACAATGGCTAGTGTCATTAGAGGAATTATTCAAAAAACATGACAGGTTTATCCATGACAATGCCAAGGATCAACCTATATATTTTGTTGACTATGAGAAAATAAATATTGGGACAAGTGAACAACCAAGAATGGTGAACATTAGAATTTTGTTTTCACCTAAGTAAAACATAAACTTATCAACTCTATTGAAGAGGTATTATGATGTATTGGAATATTCATATAATGATATTAAATCCTATCAACCATAATCCATACAAAAATCTATTCCCTTGAATCCTGATGAGAAGGCCTTTCATTAAAATCATAGACAATACAATCCTAAAATTTTTGGACCCATCAAATAAGAGGTTGAAAAGTTACTCAATTCTTGCATCATCTTCCCTATACATTAGTCATGATGGATATCAAACATTTTACCAATCCAAAAGAAGAGTGGTGAAATACCCATTTGTTTGGATATAAGTAATTTAAATCAGTCTTCCTAAAAGGATAACTAACCCCTACCAGTCATGGATCATATATTCCAAGTTGTCAATAGTTTGGATATGATGTCCATATTAGATGGATTCTCGAGATACAAATAAATTGAATCAGCCATGGAGGATCGGTTCAAGACTACTTTCGCCACCCCTTGAGGCACATTTGCATATCATTGTATGGCCTTCGAGTTTATCAATATGGGTGCCACTTTCTAGAGGGATATGGATTTAGCTTTCAAATATTTAAGAGGGAAATGCATGGTGGTTTATTTAGATTATTTTATGGTGTATTGAAATAAGAGAGAGGAACATTTGGAACAACTAGAGTAGGTATTGATTTACTGCATAAAACACCATATCTCTCTTAACCCGAAGAAGTCCTTCTTTGGTGTAATTGAAGGAAAAATCTTTGGTCATATTGTGAGTAAGGAGGGTACAAAAATTAATCTAGAAAGAGTTGAATCCATACAAATATTGTCTCTACCCAAGATTATAAAATGAATTCCATTAGAGCAAGGGACAAGTATAGATAAGTTGGAGAAATTGATAAGTCTCATAATTAAGAAAATGGAAGCAGGAGGTGGTAAGGCGTAACAAAGTAAATGTGAGAAAGATAATGCAAGTGTTCTCTACACCAAAAAATTGTAAAATTACACGTACTTAGAGAGAAAACTTGCATAAAAGGTTACATATACAGATAAACTAGTAGAGGGATTCCTTCAGGTAGTCCAAAATAATAGATGTGTTGATTCTCCCTGAGACCCAAAAACAAATTTCCTTAGAGAAATAAATGGAAAGTGAGGAAATTGACAAGAATATCCCTGACCAAATCCTTGAAGATATTGAAAAATTAGAGGAAGAGGTCAATGTAAAGAAGAAGAAAATGAACAACGATTAGGTGAGCTAAGAAAGCTAACCTCCAAGGAAGATAGCATGCTAGGAAATGCAACCACCGAGGTCAAAGAAAAGTTACAAGGATTTTAAGTTGTAACACATGAATCCTAGAAAGGTGTCAAGGATTTAAAGGAACTTGAAAGGTGAACTGACCAATTGGGACCCTTTCTAAAAAATACCTTAGATAATTGGAAGACACGTGGAAATATATAAAGACAAGAGGTCCCATAGTTGTTTGAAGAGGTAGAGAAAACATTACCCAAGGGCAAGAAATAGAGCTAGTGTGTGCTATGTAACTTTGGATATGATATTATAATGTATATTGGTTGATGGATATATTGACATATTGCACACTAATTAAGAGAATATTGAATTAATAAATGCCTAATTCTAATGCAATATAGCAGTAAATAAATAAACAATTAAGTATAAAATAGACTCAAGAAAATAAGAAATTAAATATTGAAACCCTAGTTGTAAAAGAGAGATAGAGAGACTTCGTTGATTCACAACCAAATCTAGTTTGTGCCACAGTGATGAACAAATGAGCACAGAAGGAATAGTGTGACATAGAGCCTTAGAAAAATGTATGACTGAAATATCTAGCTAGATTGGGGCACTTATAATAGGCCAGGGGTGGCTGCAGGTGCCATAAACCTATTATGGGCACCTATGAATGCTCAATCCCTCAGGAAACCTCCTTCGTAGGGTTGTGAGATGTTTGTTGTCCTTTGTTTCTTGTCGTTAGTATGTCACACAATGATTACCGATGTCATTGATAACCTGTGATGAAAGAATGACTTGCAAAACCCTCAAGCGTGCATCAAACCCAAAAATAAAATAATACAAATTAGGGTTCAGACTATCCTCAACTATTAAATGAGTGAACTTAAACTGAGTGATGCACTACATTTCAGACCCAATGTAGTTCTAGATATGTGTGTGTGTGGAATTGTGCCCTAGGTGGTTCTTTTGATAGCCAATAATAGCTAGATGTAGAATATGTAAGTAGATGTGTGCATGTAATAGAATGAACTTCCCCTCCTATGAAGTATATGTAGAAGAATGTAGTCCCTTTCCCTTGAATGGATTCTATAATTAATATGCTCTTAAATAGACTTTGGATGTAACCTTGGGTGGTGATAGCTAATGATTAGTGCTTGGTCCTTTATTATGGGCACATAACTTTATATTTATATGATTCCTTTTCTTGAATTTCCTAATTAACCCCGAAAAGGCTGAAAACCAAAAAGATGAGTTGCTCAAATGACAAGAAAGGACCCAAAAGATGTGAACAAAGTATAAAGAGGTTGGGGGCGACCAGAAGGGATGGGGGCACCTAGTGTTGGTGTCTTGGCTAGGCACTGGTGTCCAGGATGAGAAATGTCAAGATATGAAGAGACAAACTAATAAAGTAAGAGTATAAGACCAAAAGTGGCAAAAAAAGCAAAGAAATATGGCCAAAGACATGGGTTAATTAGTATTTTTCTTACTTAGGAATCATATAAATAGTATTATGCAATAAGGACTAGATAATTACCGGAAGTGCATGATTTTGTGTTTACATTTTCCCCCACTTTAATTTGTTAAGAAAATGCTCGATAAAATAAATTAGATAAGATATGCGTACCTAACAACCATGTAGATCGATGGAGAAAGTGTGCTGAAAGAAAAGGAAAAATATGTAGTGATAAAATTATAAAGCATGGAAACTAGAGAGGAGAAAGTGCAAAAAGTGATGATGATGATGACCCTAGGGCGGGAATGCATGTGTAGATTTTGCCATTGTACATGTTTTTTATGTCAATGCTGATGTAATTTATGTTGTTGATGTAGGATGATGTTGATTAATGCTTCTCATAAGGATGGACCTATAAAAGTGAAGAACGAACAAGTAGTCAAATACTCGTGTATATGATCAAAATTTGTAAACGTTATGTCAAAAAGTATATAAAAATGTGAAAAAAGGAATCTGTGCACCTGATCTATGATGATAAAAGAGTGTAGAAAGGATCTTGAAGATGATGTAGAAGAATGAGTTTTACGAGCAATCTCACACTAGTTACACCGACTGCAAGTTTTTTGGGTGATCTCACACCAAGACATGGAAGAAGTGCAGGGAGAAAATTCTAGTGTCATCCTCTAACCTTTAACTACTTCACACAATGTGAACACCACAATAGATGGTGTGTAAAAATATGATCTGGTTCGACCAATTTCGATCCAATGCAAAATAAGAAGAATGTTGTATAGTGTGTATGTTGAGTGTTAAGGACTACGTTCCCTATAAAATCCATTGCGTGAAGTTTTTTAGACTGTGATGCAATAAATAATGTTGTGTAACTCCCCCCTGGTCACATGAATCCAAGAAAGATCAAGGGCACCCAAGCACTACTATTTTGGTCTGGGCGTCGATGTCTTTGTTGTGCTAAGGACCCAAGTCAAATTCTGAGCCCTATCTGAGACTGATGACTGTGTTGTACTAGTACTAAAATATGTTGAATTGTGACTGTAAGATGTTGTATGGGGTGAGTGATTCACTCAAATGATACCCCCCCTCATTTGGGGTGCATGCAACATCGGTAAGGAGAAATGCAGCCCAAAGGAAGACCGACCAATGTGATGAAATTGTGTCCTACAGGGGGGAGTGTATTTGGTACAAACCAAGGAACACATAAACAAAGTGGCTAGGAGACAAGTGTTAGTACAAGAAAGACAAAAACACATGTAAAATGTAAGCTAACAGATAAATAAACAATGTGTAAGGTAAGACACAAGAAGACAACACACAAGAAGACAATGTAGACCGTGAAAAATAGGTTTCAAACATGGGACATCACTCACGATGTTGCAAGACAATCAAAACCTATTAGGAAAAAAGCATGCAAGTGCACACATAAGACAAAGGGAAAATCCCACAAATAATGGCAAACAATAGTAGACCAAAGAAAGCAATGTAACAAACAACCATGGAAGAAAATAGACTTGCAAGACAAATGTTGCACATGAAGCACCTGTTAGCATGTTAGAAAGATTAAAAAATATTTTAAAGTGTGTATAATCCAATATGGTAGTGTTCTATGAAAAATGAAACAATAACACCTGAAGTGTATAAAATTGGATTCCCCCAAGAGCCGTTGTGGGATTGGTAATAGTTACTACGCAAAACATCCATTTTACGTGTGTGGATATATAGAATACACGTCCATAACTAGAAGGAAAGTGAACGCGCATGTGTGTATGATAAATATAATGACATACAAAATATATGACTAGCACGTGTAATAAAGTGTACATGTAAGCATAAGAAAGCAAGAGTAAATGCGATCAAGATATGCAAGATGTTGTGGATGAGAAGGAATGGAATGCAATGTGAGTTTGATATGAGCAGTGTGCCCCCCGAGTGAATGTGTATGCATGAAGTGAGGTTAATTTATATATATTTCCCTCTCCATTCAATGTTGAGAAGACAAAATGTTGCTCTAAGGAGTAAACACACAAAGGATTCTTGTGCGGGAATAAGATGCATTATAAGGTGCATAAAGATAGGTAAGGAAACTCGTGCCAGAATAGTTTGGCTCAGAACTTAGCTGTTTTTATGGATATGTGCTATTTCTGGAGATAGCGTGAGGAACACACATCAAGATGGAGACTTGCATGGCACGCAAATGGTATTTTGGGGAATGAGCGAATGATAAATGCCATGCATGGGTTTAAGTTAATAAGAGGATTTCTTCTTAGAGTTAAATGTAGGACATCTATTATTAGTGCAACTGCATGTGTGCATGCTATTATAAAGGCGCATGGCTATTATCAACATTCGACCTATTTTGGGAAGTGAGTAGGTGGTGAAGGGAAAGTCCCCACCCCTATAAATATGTAGTGAACTATGTAATTTAGAGAGATATATGGTGGTGAATTATTGTAAAGTTATGTTATTGGATCTGATGCACACATGACTTATGGATATACTTTATAATGTAAGAATATTATGTGTTTTATAGTGTTTGATGTAATGGATGATATTTGATATATAATGGTGTTGAACATAACTAGATTTGGTTCTTGTAT
Organism: Taxus chinensis; assembly: GCA_019776745.2. Classification (NCBI taxonomy): domain Eukaryota; kingdom Viridiplantae; phylum Streptophyta; class Pinopsida; order Cupressales; family Taxaceae; genus Taxus; species Taxus chinensis. Next base: position 728,588,738 of record CM034152.1, on the reverse strand, counting down.
GGTTAATTTTATTATACTTATTGTTTAATTCATGATTCTCTAAGATCTAGATCTAGATTATGCATTGTGGAATTTTTTTGTTTATTTATTAATCTAAATATGTTTTATCTTCATCAAACTAACATCTTGCACAAATAACTCTAAAGAGGGGCTTGGTACCTTTACACACTTCAGGTGAGCGCCAACTCAGGCTGAGTGATGTGCAACATGCCTGGGTTTTATACAGTAGATTGTAGGCCGCATCATTGGTTCTGTTGATGGGACCTCTTTTTCAGCTATCTTCAAGATGTTTCATGATGAAGATGTATCGGTTGACCTTAGCAAGTGTTGAGGAGTGGATAAATGATTTGGAGGAAGAGTACACTCGGAGGACCAGCACTGGATCTAAGTTTGATGCACACGCGTGTGTTGAGTAGAATTTGTATGACTATTTATACGAGAGCTTCTTTGTTATCTTTCTGGTAGAGCTATACGGGTGGCTCGTTGCTTATGCATCTAAAAGGAATTGGAGGTATCGTACACTTGTCTAGACGTAGGAAGAATTTCAGGCCCTCTTTGATGTTGATCTGATTTGGACACACGTTGTGGATATTGAGTTTCATGGTGTTTTGAATAGATATATTTTGAAGTACTCAATTTCCACTTATTATTTCCTAGAGGTAGCTAAGTTCCAATTTTTACATTATCCCAAGGGAACGTATTTGCAAGGCATTCCACTAGTGATCAAATCTTGATGGTAACTTTGAACTTGGAAGAAAAGTTGATGGCTAGCTAAACCCCACCATGCACGGGGGAAGTAGTAAGTTTGGTGAAGGATGGTGGACCTAGTGGCAGAAAGGAAAAGAGAAGAAAGATGACTAAAGTACAATGAGGTGCGCGAGAGGGAGATAGAGAAGCAATGTGATATTACAGAATGGATGGTGTTGAGGAGAGAGATGACTCGTGAAGGATTTGGAGCTCACGTAGAAGGCATGGAGCAAGAGCATCTATAACTCCCCCATTTATGAAATCATGATAGGGAACCCTCCTTGGCTTCATATGGGAGTGCGCAAGTAGAGACGACATGGGCCATGGGAACGTATCTAAATCTACCTAGGAATCTAGCCCTTACGCTTCATCTTCCAATATCTAGTACAACTAGTAATCAACAAACTAGTTTGGGCAGTAGAAGAACATGAGTAAATCAAATAACAAATACATATATGGCTGGGAAAACCTCTTCTTTGTTATTTAGAGGTACCTTTTCAGGCACATCATCATCACATAACTCAAGCACGCATAATTTTGGACTCACTTTTGGAATTAGTACCACCTCACAGACTATAGGAGTTTAGTTTAGTACCATTTTTGAGACACAGGGCAATACATCCACTTGTTTGCTTCCGGCTACAAGTGGAGGATCAGGGGGCATAGGTGGCTCTAGTTCTGGTGGATCTGGAGGAAGAGGTGATACAAGAGGTTTTGGGTATGGTGGGCATGGTCCTCACCAACCATAGAATATTTAAATGGAGATGTCTCTTCATCTTCCATAGTATAGGGGAATAGAAGATGATACTGAGCATGTGCACATGTGTGAGATACTATGGCGTGCAAAAGGAATTATGGCTTCTGAGTGCAAGGAAAGTTAGTTTTCAACTATGTTGTAGGGACATGCACACAATTGGTATAAGAAGTTTGACCCTGATCAAACTTTTGTAGATTATGCAGCATTACGGGATGCTTTCCTTAAAGAGTTTTATATCCCTGAGTTCAAGCAGAAGAGTATCTGCACGCTCAAGGATATTAAGTAGGGCACTACTGAGAGTGTACGGGAATATGATGCCTACTTCAAAACACTTTTGTCTAAACATTCATATGATATCCATGCACTCCAACATGCATAGTGGTTTTTTGGGGGCCTAATCACACCATTCAGGAGGGCATTGTCACATAAGACATATATGGATCCATGTAAAGCACTTGAAGCAGTGTTGCGTGCTAAGGCAGTTTGAAGTATAAACACTGGCATGAGCCAATTCCTTAAAGCACAGATTGCAGCTATGGAAAAGCAGTTGGAGAAACTATTAGCCAATTCAACTCATGAGATGCACACTGGGATTTGGTGTAAAGATTGTGAAGTGGAAGGGTACACTAAGGATAGTTTCCCTCGCAGGTCAATACGTTCATTGTTGTTGGACTGCGAGATATGTCATTTGGACCATGATGTCAACTGCTGCCCATTATTACAACATGTGATAAGAAATAATGTATCTTGCTATTGTAAGATATTCCCATCCATGAATCACAATACAAAATATTACAGGTTGATTGGTCAGATCCATGATGCTATAGATATTGGTGTATGACAGACATGAGTATCAGATAACTCTAAAGGTAAAAGTGAGCACCATGATCATGATCACACTCAAGCATGTTATGATTAGAATGAAGGGCGCTTTAAAGGAAGTCATGGCATGGGTTAAGGATGTCATGGTGGATTCGGGGGCCGAGGCCGTGGTGGTAGACGAGGTAAGTTTCCTTGAGGAACGTGTTTTACATGAGTATATCCTAACCACTACATGCACAAATGTCCTTAGGATATTACTTGTTATTTTTTTGGGAATAATCATAACTATGAATGCTCGAACTTATATGAACATCTTATCAACCTCACGCAACTTAAAACTTTTCTACTTCCTAGGAAAACATTAAGTCCCTTCTTATAACATAAAGGTGACTTTTACATTACAAACATAAATATGTTTTTTTAATTTCATTAAGTTCATATAAAAAGTGCACCCCTAACAAAGAATTATAACATTGAAGAGAGAGAAATTTGGGGGGAGGGTGAGAGAAGAGAGAGAAAGAGAGAGAGAGAGAGAGAGAGAGAGAAGAAGAAAGAGGAAGAATCACTTCGAAGAAGAATAGGATGCTCCTGTAGACTTGATTTCATTGTCTGATCGGTTTCCATCCTGCGCCACTGAGAAGATCTTCAATCCCTTGAATTCCTTACTGAAATGAGCTGCAACATATGCCACTCTATTGGTGTGAGGGACAAAGACACAACTTACAGTCTCTGTCTAACCATCTGAAAAACTGTTGATATCTTTTCACTTTTCGAACCAGGGTGGGTACTTTTCCGCAATGAGTGCCATAGCAGCACAAATTCCTGATACGGACTCTAGAGTATCCTTATTAAAAGATAATGGATTTCTTTCCTCCTTCTTAACATGTTATTTGAATAACCCAATCAAATCATCAACTGTTTTGATTTATCCCATTGCAGGCACTCCAACTTTTTGGATTCGACGATTGATATTGTCCTACAACTTGTATGCTCGTCCTTCTCTTTGGTGATGACAACCATGTTGGGAGAGGTTGGAATTTAAAAGTTGAGTGAGATGGTTCTAGGGGTGATGAATGTAATTTCTATACCATTATCTACTCAAATTTCTATACCATTGTGATGTGAGTAGGCCAAGACCAACTCAATGCGTTGTACGGACAAGGGATGACCCGCAACTACAAACAACTCACTTGTAAACACTTTATCTTCAATTCACCCTCTTTCATCCACCATCATGCGAGCCTTTAGATCATCAAGATCCATATAGGTAACATCACTATCAAATATCTCATATTATATGAGAGAGACTGTGCTGGTTTCACTCACGAAAACTTGAACTTCATGATTCTTCAACACTTACTATATCTAGAAAGGGAACCTTACTATTTTTAGCAAGTGTCAGAATCTACTTCTTTGAAATTCAACTGATAATGTTGACTTGAATGTTCGACTCCTTATACATTACCCTTGTGAAATCTACTTTTTGGAATAATTTACTATTTATAGCAAGTGCATACAAGATAACTTCCTATTTTTAACAAGCGATGGTTTTGGATCAAGACGACCGCACCAATGAGTTTTTCCTTCATTACTCCCCCTGTGTACACTGTATTCTCTTGGATTGATCTTCAGAGGATAATTACTAAAAATTATAGGAACCCATATGGGAGACTTACTATTTTTAGTAAGTGATGAACTCTAACACTTTTCAGACCGACTGATCAATCTGACCCTATTTTCCTCTTTAATGCACACTGTTTTCTTTGTAGCTTCTTCTAATGATGACTTACCCAAAATAGGAGCCACCCGTAAAGGAAGGCTTACTATTTTTTCAAATTGGGTCTCTGGTGCTTAGATTGTGATGAAATGAAGGTTTTTGATATCGATTTTTTTCCCTATAGCACACCTATGAAATTTCTTCTTCACTCAATCACCGGTTTGGAAGATTTTAAAAATAATAAATTTTGTGACAAGGAATAAAGGTTTTTCCACCGGAAAAAATCCAGGCAGTGCATATGAAAAATTCCTCTGGGATCTTCAAGTCACCTATGATTCTATATGAATGTAAAATACGACATTCAAATCTAACTTGTATTTTGTGAGATATGAAGATTTTTTTTATCAGGAGTCTTCGTGGTTTTTGGGCAAAAAATCCTCCTTTTTCTTTGTTTTTCCACCATTTCAATCCATTATTTTTGTTATTTTCAGATTTTTTAGATGAAGGAGGATTTCATGGATTCAATTAAATTCAAAAAATTTCATTTTTATATCTGGAGAAAGTTTGGTAGAGTTTTGACAACATTTGGAGGCGTGGGGGGATAAAAATCAAAAAAATGCTAAGTGTTGGTATTTATAGTGTTTGAAATCAAAACGATAGGGATGGGGTGAATTTTTCCATCCCTTTCATCCCTTTTCAAAAGGTGAAAAGGGGACATAAAATTCCACCTCGTTCTAGGCTTGACACTTGGCATCGTTTTATTCGTTGAGTAACTTAAGTAGGGGGCTAAGTTTTAACACCTGGGAGTTAGTTTGTGGTCGCATTGAGAACCAAAATGCACAATAGGGGCAGGGTGAATTTTTATGTACCTTTCATCCCTTTGAAAAATGGACAAATGGGGCATGAAATTCCACTTCATTCTAGTGAGGACATGTGGCGAGCATGCACTGGTTGGTGGGTGCACAGGTCAAACTAGTCAATGAGGACTAGTGGATGAGTTTTTGGCATATTGGTGACCTGGGAGCTTAGAAAGGATAGGTAAAAAAATTTCATTCCTTTACAAAGGGATGATGGGGATAAGGAATTATTCCTTAACCATAGGGCACCATGTGTCCAACTTAAAAAATGGCTAAGTATTGGGAAACTCCTTTTGGGACCAACTTGCAATTAACATATCTCAGGCTCCCAGATGAATTGTGTGATGAAATTTTATATGAATCCACCTAAAATAAGCCCATTGAATCCAATGGTTATGGTACCAAGATCCAATTTTTACTATAACACCTCAAAATGGCTCCTTATTTCTTGGGATTTTTTGTTGCACATCAAAAGAATGAGCTACATAGAACGATGTATGAGGTTTCAAGAAGTACCATTTTTTCCACCATGTAGAACATTCAAAATTATTTCAATTTATTCTTTTTTGGGATTTTAAATCACTATGTAGCTCTCAAAATATCTCTTTGGAGCGTAGGTTCTCTTTTGCGGTGCATGCAAAGAGGAGAGAAGGCCTTAGAACAATGAATTTATCCATTTTTACTCAATTTTACCCTTTTCCAAGTCCAAATAATCAATGTAAGTTATAAAAATATCTTAAAGGAGAAATTTTGGATAACAATTTGGTGACTCAGCGGGGCTATCTGCCTTCCAGATGAAGAGATCAATTGCCTTGAAGCATCCATTGGGCATGGAGTCAACCTAATAGTCTGAAATCTAATATGTAACTCAAAACTCTAACCTTTGAATCTTCTTGAAGTACTTCCTGGACTTGGAGTTGGTATGATTTGAATTTTGAACTGATTCTTCTCATTATGAAAATTTTCTAAATTATGTTTTATGAGAGTGGAAATTTATATTGAATTTGATCTTTTCACCAACCTCATATGCATGTAAACTTGGCTTGAATTTTATCCTAGATTTTACCGTGTAACTGATATGTTGGGGTTTAATGAATGAACTATGAAAAATACCCCAAAATCTAATTTTATTTTCTTTGCATTTGATTTTCTGAGATGTTTGCAACTGATCCTTGAAACCTTAACACTCTTCCCAACTCTTACTCCCTCTAAAATCCTCCACTGAACACTACTCTACCTGAAATGGACTATGCAACAACAAGGGCACAAAACTATGTAAAGACATGGAAATCATACATGTTCCAAGTGGAAACATGCAGAGTGTGCACAAGCACCTATTTTTCTGAAAACAAACCTAAACTACTCTACTCTAACCAGAGGCAAAAGAATCCCAAACAAATCTTGCAACATTAAAGGAGAAGTAGCTTCCTTTCTTCAAAAATTGAGACCATGTGTTTGATTTGGAAATGGACATGGTATTTAATGAGAGTGGACACTTGTTTTGAATTTTTAGTCACAAAATCATGCACTTAAGACATTTATTTATACCAGTTTCATACTACTATTTAGAAGATTCTTAAGTGAAGAAAGTACTAATTAACCCCCTTCTTTTGGCCATATGGTTTTATTTTGTTTCTTCATTACCGCCCCTTTTCAGCCACATGCCCAATCTATTTTTGCCATTTCCTATCATTTTAGCCTCGGTTAGGGCGCCCGTAGGTTCCCTAGTCCCACCAAGGGAACCTCAATCCTTTTCGCTCTTTCCAACCATTTTTTTGGGCTCTTTCTATCCATTTTGGCATCTTTATTTTTCTTTTGGCTGACATTTTTGAGGTTAATTATGAAATTAGATCAAGAGAACCCTATAAATATACAGTTATGAGACCATAATAAGGGACCTATCATCACTTACTATTATCACTCCATCTATATTTGCATCCATCTATTGCATTGAAGATCAATTGCATCCACACATCTTCATCATTAAGGCATAAGGAAAGGACATATGGCATCACACTTCATAGGGGGATGGATCCTATTTTATTTCATGCACACATTCTATTAAATTTTCTACACATAGTTATTGTTTGCTACTTCACAAAGTGTGATTGACACAAGAGCAACCTAGGGCATGATCACATACACTTGCACATAGAACTACATCATGTTTGAGATGTAGTGAAGCGCTTAATTAGTAAGTCCACCCTTGTGGCAGCTGAGGTAAGTTCAAACCCTTCATTTGCATTATTATTTTTTAGGATTTGATGCTTGTTTTGGGGTCTTACATGTTTTTCCTTCATCTTGGAATATTGGAGACATTTAGTGTAAGACAACGAAGTTGATGTGACACACAAAGAGGGTTTCATACCACCTTCCGACCATGTAAGAATCAGTTTCAGAGCTTTTACACAGACCAGGGCTCCCAGATTGCAGACCCGAGCACCCGTAGGCACCCCAGTCTTACTCTAGGTGCCCATATCTAGTTAGATCCTCTAGATCCATTCTTTTTGGGACTTCATCCCAGTCATTACTGCTCCTGATTTTCTAGTCACCTCTGCGACACTCTCCCATAGGAATTTGTTATTAGCTGAGTTCTTTCCTCATTCTCTTTTGCATATTAGGGTTAGCATTTCCTTTGACATAGTGGTTTAGCTTATTTACATTCTTATTTACTACATTTATTTACTTTAGTATAGCTATTCATAGCTTAGATTAACTACCCCCGCACTACATAGTCCATTTTTAGTTAATCAAAAGTTGTTTTCCCTCTCCTTTCTTGAAAGTAATAGCTAGAAACATACTAAATACCTCTTTTAGTTGCTTTGTATTTGGATTTGAGAGGCATTGCAGCTGAATTTTGATGTATTGAATCTCTCCCTCATGCTCTGAAGTGAGCATGACTAGTTGCAACTTCTTCTTTGGCTCCAAGCTAGATATATAATTGGGTAAGGGATGATGCTTGTTGTTTTACCTTCTATTTGAAATTCAATCCCATAGGTAGATCATCATGCAGACTCTCCTCCTAAAGGTGACTGTTTGCAGGCTAGTATCAACTTTTTGGTGCTTCTACAAACATCTCTTACTCTTCCATGATGACTTCTCATTTTGTAATTGGTTCATCATGGCTCTCCTTTTCCTCATCCATGGAGTTTGAAATATCAAACTCATCTCTTTCTTTCTCATGAGGAATGATATGAGCAATAAGCTCTTATTTTATGTTCTCTTCCATGGAAGGCTCATCAATAAAATTAGGTTCAAAAAAATATGAAGGAAAAGATAGATCTGAATTATTACAAAAAAAATAAAGAAATAAACTTTGAATAATATCCTATTCATCTAAGACCTTCGAATCTAATTTGTTCCCCTCTAATTTTAGTTCTTGTGAAGACAAACCACCAACCTCTAAGAATATGGTGTCATGATGTACACTACATTTGAAGCATATATATTGCCCATCATCCCTCTCTTGTGCTTGCTCTGCAAATTCAGTGTCATCCTTTTGTTCTCCAATCCCAACCTATATTGAAGGCTTAACCTACTGTGACATCTAATTGGTTTTAAATTTTGAATCCCAATTCTTCAATTTTCGTAAGTTCTTCTCTGTTGGTTTCTTCAATACTATGCCCTTCTTGACTAGTTTTCTGAATTATTTCTTCCCAAAATGGATTTAGGAATGTGAGAGGATGTGTGGGTTGGGTTTCAACATGATTTTGCAGTTCTTGTAATGAAATGGGAAGGAATAAAAAATTCTTGTGGAGAAGAGGGAATGAAATAAGAAGCTTTAAGAAAGATAGGAATTTTAACCTTGGGATTGGGTGGTTGATAATGGATGGGAATTGGATAGCGATATGGTAAAAGTTTAGGAACATACCATTGACAGGGTTCTTTAACCTTAGATTTACCAACCTATAATGCTTATAAAGATGAAATAAAATCAACCATTTGAGTGAAATACTCACTCGTTACGTAAAGCCTTTGTTATGGACTAAACCAACTCGGTATAAGACCTCCCCATTGATAGGGATGCCTAAAACTAGGTTGTCTAGCTTGCAATATTTTTAATTATTCCTTGACAGTCTAAAATATCTGCTCCATTCTTTGAAATCTTCCTTCAAAATATTTTTTAGGGTGTAGAATGACCTCCAAAGTGTACATACTCCTACTAAATAGCTCCATGGTGTGATGAATGACAACAATGATTTACATTTGGCTCATAGGAATACACATTTTCAATTTGATTTTGTTCATAAAATTGACCTGTATGTGGATTTGAATGGTACTACTGCTGCAAATGAGATTTTAAGTGAGGTAATGAAGTCATGATTGAAAAAATTCATGGGAAAGAAAAATGAAATCACTGAAAGAAAGGAAATGATTTTCTGGTTTACAAAATGGGTTGGTTGGACCATTGGAGTCATCATATGTGCTTAAAAATTCCTCCAAAGGCTAAAATATCACCAAGATCACATCAAACTTGGAAAAATGGAAATGTACAATAGGATGTTGTAATGGAACACCTACAAAAATATGACTTCAAACTCATCCCACTGAATGTCCCAGAACTATTATCACAAAAAATAACACCCTTTGATTTTTCCTGAATGGATGGATGAGAAATCAATGTTTTTAGGTAACATAGGATTGTCTCTCAAGTTGTGAGACTTGCTACTTGAGACAAACCTCCAGACAAGGTCGGTTCCTCTACCTAATCCTAATGCTAAACAACTCCTAAGAAAGGGAATGTAACTATCTAATCCTAATTTATTATTCTAAAGGTCTAGGGGAAGAGAGATGCATACAAATGGAAATCCTAAGCTAAGGGGAGGTGAAAACACCAAGAAAAGGGGTGGAATACTCTAATGATGGAAAAGGGAGAGGGAAAATATAGAAGGGAGAAGCTAGACAGAAGTGACACAAACTCAAGAATTCATTCACCATCTATTCTCCATAAAATACAACAAAAAGAACCTACAAGTGAGAAATACATGCACAAAATACCACAACAAGAATGGAGAAGCAAGGAAACGTAATAAAACACAAGTTAGGGCTGAGAAAACACCACAAAACACTGATTTGTATTGCTTTCAAAGTATGCACAGACCATTACATGTGAAGAATAAGGAGCAAGAACACTTTCCAAGTCCAAATGAAGGCTTACAACTCACATCTACTAAGAAATTTTTTTGGCAGTGTTTCTTTACATTTTAGAACACTCCCCTCACAAATGAGAGGTTTTAAGATATATAGAAGATCAAAAAAGAGAGGGAAAAGATAAACTTGAACTCCTACTCCCACCCACCAACAACATGCATTAAATTCCTGAAAAGGGACATGGACATCCTTCTAAGTCCATTCCTCCATGATGTCTTACTCATAGGAGAATAAATGGGCACCATACCTCATTAAATTTGGCAGTTGAACACTCTGGTATTGCATATTTCAATGCTAAGAATGTGTTGGTGAGAAAATTTGTGGATATGGAAAATTAGGTGTCTCCACCAAAGTTCACAAGGCTACGCCCCTATGCATTGAATGGTATGGCTCCCATTATTGAATGTTAGTAATCTAATCATAATCTAAATGCTACGGGTTAGAAAAATAGGCCAAGGATAAAATAGGGATGATCAATTGAACCTGTGGCAAAGTGCTTGTACAGGGGTACATGGGAGGAAATTACAGCGATGTAGGGATGAGGAAAATTAGGAAAGGAAAATTACTACTGTGAGAAGAATTTAAGAGTTCACACCCACTAACCAGAGTAGTACAACATTTAATATAGAAGAATAACAATCTTGTTAGACACACATCAAGACAAGATGAGACCATGAAAACAAAGTTTCAGAATTCTCCTTATCAAGAAAAGAAACAAAGTCTTTTCCAATTCATTGGCATTCACAAAGATGTATAATGCGTGTATAATGAGAGAAGTAGAAGAAAACATGAGAAAGGGAAATAAAATAAATGTAGCTCTTTATTTCATGTGCATTGACACAAATTTCAAGAACTACAATCCACAATTGCTACAGAGTAGAAATTATTCAAAACATGGAATCCCTTATAACGGATAAACCATTCCAATTTATAACAATCTAAATTTTCCTTTCACATCCCTCACACAACTCTTCGTATTCCTTTTCCACTTGTGACCTTTCATTTTCCATAATTTAAGTATTTCTCTTATGACTTTGAGAAAATAATTTTACAATTTTAAAATAGGTCACTTAAGTTAATAGGATGAAATACAATGATTTTTCCCAACGAAGAATTAGAAAGGAGAGAGAAAAGAGAAGGGGAAAAAGGTTAGGAGAGAGGAGAATTATATTTCTGATGAAGTAGCTTCCCCTTCAAAGAAATTTTCAAATTATACCTCCTGATGAGGGCCCTCTGGAATGGGCACCTGTACCTTGAATTCTTTTTATAACTAAGCTATTGTGGTTGTCTACTTATCCTCCTCTGGAATGCGTACACAACTTAACACCTTGATCCATGTTCTTGGAGCATCCCCAATCATTTTTAGTGACTTAGCCATACTTCATGGTCCATTTCAATTACAACAAGGGAACTCCTGATAAAATCTAGAGACTTTAAATTATTTTCATTAAAGGAAAGAGAGTCACATGCTTCCCTTGTGACCAGTTTCTTGAATAAAATGATGATATCTTTTGATTACGAGTCTTCAGTGAGTGGAGGGAGCTCAAATATTTGAACATAGTGATAGAACTATTCCAAGATCCTGAAAGCATGTTTCCCGTGTAAATCAAACTCAGTGATGGCATTTTTTATCATTGTATATCTCACATCCATGACACGAATACAAACTTCAGACAAGTTTGCATAGACGGACGCGAACACACTCTTGCTCATGAGAGTGTGAGAATAAAAGAAAATCATCTCGGAAACTGGTGGGAACATCTCCTCTAAGTGATTGGATTCCTATTAAAACTCCTCCTTTGTTTTTTCCACCTTTGACAAAGTTACAAGAGCATATTTAATGAGAGAGATGACTTCTAGAAACAATGCTTTGCCTTGATCAATGATTTTCTCAAACCATATCTCGTTGGCCTTCCCTCACACCATATAGCTTTGGGATTTTATTATTGCCTCACGGTCAACATTTTTGATTGGAGGAATGCCTTTGATTAGAAGAGTAGTGGTTGATTTAGGTCCTAAGAAGGGTCGAATGTAGATATTGATAATTTTTACCTGTTCCTCCAATTATACAATGGTCTTCTTGTATTCTTTGTTTCGGGAAAGGAGGCGAGAGGTGGATTCCTGGAATAGGTGAAAGTCACCTTCATGTGAAGCTTGGCCTAATGAGATGCGGGTCATCTCATAATCTAAAGGATCCATTTCCTTAACATAATTTTCAAATTTTGGTATGGAAATTTCAAGATACTAATTACTTGAGGTCCCACTGAAGAAATGAGATGTAGTCTTAGCCTTATTCTTTCATTTTTGATTCCATATCTCTGAGATCTCTTCGAGACTTGGTATGACAACCTATTGCATTGTTCTTGGCTCATTATTGATCATTTATAAAATCCATGGGAATGTCTCATCAGGCGTTGACATGGTGCTTTCCACACTTAGAGAGTGAATTTAATATTTTTACTAAGTGGAAATTCCCACCCTTTTTAGCTCCACCAATGAGATTAGCTTTCTAGATCACCCCTATGTGCACTGATCCACCCAGGCTTATTTCTTGTGTGACTTACTCATAATGGCAAGTTTCCGTGTAAGAAACTTACTATTTTTAGTAAGTGGTCATTTTTACCACTTTCGGCATTGATCAATCACTCTGAACCTCTAGATGTCCTTAGTGCTCACTATCGTTGTTGCAATCATTTTTGGTGATAACTTACCAAAAATAGTAAGTGCTCATGTAGGAAGGCTTACTATTTTTGGAAAGTGGGTTTTCAGGCCTTGGGTTGCAACGAAACAAAATTTCCTGATATGAGTTTTTGCTATATCGTGCACTTCAAAAATTTCAAGCCAAACCCATTGTTAGATTAAGAGATTTTAAAATTATAAATTTTTACTGAGGGAAACTTGGGGTTTCATCGCTGCAAAAAAATATAGCCCGTGCATGCGCTAAATTCCTTTAGGAGATTCAAGGTTCCTAGGAAACTACATGTTTTCAAAAAATGACATCTCAATTCGTTTAGTAGTTTGTGAGATATGATTGTATCTCTTTCACGGACTTCAGGGTTTTCTGACAAGATTTCTTCATTTTTACTCTTTGTGAATCCATTATTTTGACATTTTTATTTCTTTTTAGATCATGTAGCATGAAAAATATTGTTTGTTGAATAAAAAATGGTGGAGAGATCTCTGGAAAAAATCTGGTAGCATTTTGATAACACGTGGAGGATGTGGTGGGTGAGAATGAGAAAAATTGCTATCTCCTTCGGTATTTATAGATTTGGAAATGGAAGGAGATAGGTGGGGTGAATTTTTCATGATCTCATGTCCCTTTGAAAAGGTTCAATAGGGACATAAAAATTTTCCTTTCCCTCATGAGGACAAGGGGTGAATGATTATTATTGTGCAAGTGGAGGGATCTAAACTGGAGCACCTAGGGCCTGGGAGATGGTCACATTTGATTCCAAGAGGAAAAAAGAGGGCTGGGAACATTTTTTTACACCTCATTCCCTTTAGAAAGGGTATAATAGGTGTAATAAAATTTACCTTTCCTTGGTAATTACAAGTGTCACACATAAGGGCTAGAAGGTGAGCATCGAGTCATATGGGTGACTAGAAGGCTAAATGGGGGGAGGGAGAATTTTTTTACACTTCATTTCCCTTTCATAAGGTGAGATAGGGACATGAAATTACATATTAACCTCAATTTGACATGTGTCCAGGTGTGAAAATTGTTAAGTACCAAAGAGCGCACCTTGAGAACCGACTTGTGAAGGTCATAATGTGAGCTCCTGGATGGGTTTTTGGGCCGTTCCTCATATGATTTTTCATTAAAATTACCTTTTGAGAATAATGGTGAGGGTTCCAATACTTTATTATGACTGAAACACCCTAAAAAATATCCTTTTTTCTCATGATTGCTCAATGCGCATGGAAATAATGAGTTGGTGTGAGAAACACATTGTGCTTGAAGATGATTTGTTCTTTTCACCATGTGGGGAAATGAAAGAGATTTTAGATGATATATTTTTTTTTGTTTCAACTCATTCTGAAGCTCTCAGAATCCTTCCTTGAAGATCAAGTGTTTTTTTTTTTGTGTAAGTTCCTTTAGGCCCAATAACCCGCTTTCGGTGAATTGGCTCCTAAACGCCCGAAACTTCCCTGATTTTTCCTAAATTAGTTCCTTGGTGTTCCTAGATCCTAGATACATACTACAATGAAAATTATCCTCATGTACCACTTTGGTGATGATATTTCTTGCTTAGAAATGCTAATGGGAGCCCTTTCTAAGTTTTTTGCAAACTTGCCTTGAAAACCAATGCTCCAACATGCTTGAATGAATTTGATTATTCCTAAATCACCTAAGGGAACTAATGACATCTCAGATGGACCCTTGGAGGAAAATAATGGAATTGACACTAAGGGGTAGGTTTATCTGGGGGTATCTGGAAAGGTATGACATAAACAATTTGGCACTAGGGGTATAATTGTCCTATTTTTAGGTGAATTTTTCCCATGCAAAAACACTGGACAATGAATGGCTCTAGCTTGGGGACATGTTATAGTTTGAGCGCAATGAGTACATGACGTGAGAATATCAAAATCTCAATTTATTTTGTAGATGATTTCTTTATCCATTGGGCTTTATGACATCACTTAGAAATATATGCTACACAACTTTCTTTATTGAAAACACACACACGTAAACAAATAGAAGGGAAACACATGAGAAGGGGGAAAACACATAAAAAAAGGGAAATTATATGTAGAGGGAGGGATATATATAGAGGTGGGAAAATACTATACACATACTGGGAAACGGGTTGGGAAAAGTACATGCCATCATGGAATAACAGACTGAATTATGATCTTTGTATCACAAAAAATGTTATTTGATCAAACCATGCTCTAGTGATGGATTTACACAGCTTTATAAGGAGAATATAGACCATGATTCCATGCTCATATTCACACTGCACCAAGAATGTTCTTGCATCCATTGAAAACTTTTTCATATTTTTGAAACTATTTCCTCTTGAGGTTTCTTCTTGATGTGTTGCAATCATGAGACACCATTTCTACATATTTTCAAAATTATAAATGTTGACCTCATTATGGAAACACTCTTCATCCTTGAATTGCAACATTGGGACATCTCTTGAATTAGAGAGGCACTTGGAGGTAGTGGGAACAAACTAATTTTCCTCACATTTGACAACTTCCCTAGGCATCTCACTTTACTGCTATGAGAAAGTGATTTCCAAGATAAAGGCTACTTCATTGAATCAAAGGCCCTCATCTTGTAGTATGGGAATATTCTCAAGATACATCAGATCTTGGGGAATGGCGAGTGAAATCATATTTTTAATTATTTCACAAGAATCATGCATACCCTCGCTTTGTTTTCCAGAGCAATTACCATCAACATCCATCTGCTCGAAGCTCATCTTGATATCATTCTAAAAATTGCAACCCTCAATTTCTTCATAGAAGTTTTCTTTACTCTGGAGTATATTTTGATGCATGAAATCTCATTCTGTGTTGGTGGAGCATTCCAAAATAGTGCGAACAAGTTGATCTTAAATTCACTTCCAATAATCTTACAACTTACCACCTTGTTCAGAACAATATCCTTCAATGCAAATCAACTCAAAATTTTCCCTATTATCATCCTCCATAGCAGAGATGTTGTCTTCAATATTGAGGAATTCTAAAGGATATTTGAGAATCTTCCATCTATTGTACTAACAAACCTATTTGTACTATGTGTAAGGAAAAGACATGCTTTCACATTCATTCTCTCCCACCAAGGTATTAGAAAAGACATCAAGTTCATCCAATGGCTCCATCTCTGCATCAAACATTGGTGTGTCAAAAAGAGGAGAAAACATTGATTTATACATTTCTTATATCTCCATAGCCCATGAGTTCAAGACTGATTTGGGCATCTTCAGTTTCTTCCCTGGCCTTCAAGATGTCATGCACCAATGGCTCTTTTGAGTTCACCATGGGATCATCTTCCTTCTTATGGGGAGAAATTTTACCATGTGTTTCTAGGGGATGGTTGAAAATTTGATCCATATGCATCCACGATTCATTTGAAACATTCTTTTTCACTTCCTCCATCCTATATATTTCCCAAGATTCACTTTCTTGAAAGAACGAGCATGCTTGATTCATGAAACATTCTGATAAGGAGGAGATGTCCATGCTTTGTGGTAAATTTACTCCTTCGATCACAAAATCCATATCATACTCTTAATGGGAATCATATGACCATGTTGAGGTAGTAATATGAGGACTTTCAATTCCATCTTGATCATTCATTACCAAATCTTCCTACTCATATGAAAGATGAAAGGCTCTGTTTTCACTGTAATAATGATTCTACTCCCTGAGTGAGTGGAAGTGTACAAAATGTGTGTTCTCCTTGGCTTCAAAAATTAAGTAAGCTTGTTCAATTTGATCATTCATGATTGAATCGGGAAGACAATTTTATTCTTTGAATTTCTCCATTTCTTCATGTAATATCTCTACATCACGTGAAGAATCAAAATAGAAGGGAGAATTATCTATGGATATCTTGAATTCAACATCTTTGGTCCGTGATGTCGGTTGGCTTTCTTGCACTTCTTCACATTTCTCCATTTCATCATTAATTGAAAGATAAAAATTTGAAAAGAGGTTTTTCAAGATTAGTTCGAATTGGTCATCTTCTACTTCCTCATTGTTGGTGTATTCTTTGGAGATTAAATCATCCATCATACAACAAGAATCTTCTTCTCTTGAATATATTATTCCTCCAATGGGATGTGCCTCAAGACAAAAAGAATTGATGAATCAAAGTTCCAACTCCATGTTTTTTTTATCATCTTCCAAGGTGTTTATTTTATTTTTTATAGAGGGTTCAAGGAGAATACATTCTGAGAAGCATCTGAGAATATTACAGGGATGAACACCTCATAGTTCAGAAAATTATTGAGATCTTATTGAGTTTATTCATTATTGACAACACTAAGTTCCTCAATATGTTCATACCTTATTTGCAAAGATAAAGCAAACCTCCAAATTTCATGATAGTCTTTTGATCCAAAAATGGATCAAGAATATCCCAATTCTATGTATTCTCTATGTTTGATATTTTTTCTTCAAGATATCATCTCATTATGTCTTCACAAGATGGTATAGTTAGGATGGGGGTGATTCAGACACCTTTGAATGATGTTCTTAGTCCATTTGATGTTTTGTTTCAGCAGTTTCAGTCAACAATTATGTGACCACCCTAGTGGTTACATAACTGCCACTCTATACAGAGCTGCTGTTATGGAACCACCTATCTTCTCGAAGTGGTGGTCCTATGCAATACAGTTTAAAATTATGGGAACTCAACAATTGCAAATGTTTGAGCTTCCCAATCAGTTCGTTTCACCTTTCTGTGTTTCCCTAAGTTGAGCCTCTATAAATACAAGAATTTCCAAGGATTCAAGAAATTGTTTTTGGTTGAAATCAAAGTGTGAGAAAAGTTGAAGAGTTGGATTCTTTTCTTGTTTGCTCATGGGGAAGAGTTCTTATTGTAATGAGAGATTGAGATCAAGTAAATACAATTAGAATGAGTTTCATCTTTCTTGAAGGCCAAATTGGAAGTAATCTGTATCATTTGAGATTACATAGTGAAGGGGAGCTAATTTTCTCACCCACTAGAGTTTTCCCACATTGGGTTTATCTGGGATAAATATTGTCTCATTATTTCTTCTTTTTTCAATATTTTTAGTTTAATTGTGGTTGATATTACACATAAATGGTTTTACAAATAACTCATAAACTTCATTCATAATTCACAAGCATAATGATCTGTTTATTATTAAGTTAGGAATTTCACATATAAGATTGGTATCTGAGAAGTTAAGATTTTAGTATTTTGTGTGGTTAACTAATGCTAAGATTGAAATTAGATGCCCCTTACCTGAAAGGGAAAGGAAAGTGGAGAAGGTAGCCTTAATCCTTTTGAAGCATATATTTATATAAGGAAGTGGAAGAAAGGAATTTAGGAGATGGCTTGAAAAGATGATGCAGAGGATAGTGGTGAAGAGCGTTTCTACAAGTTTGAGGCTAATGTGGCAAGTATTTCCAAAGATGTGGGTAATATTTCCTTGTCCATCGGGAAATTGGAGTCCATCATGGGACTACTCATGGAGAATCTTGGTGTTACAAACGAGACACAAGAAGATTGTGAAGAAGAGGTTCATGAAGAAGAACATTATCATGCCATTCCCACACCTCCTCTATTCAAAACAGAGGCCAATATCAAAATTGAGCCTTACGATGGAGATTTGAATGTTGAGAGGATAGAAAATTAGCTAGATCAACTGGAGGTATATTTTAGTTTGCATAAAATTAATGAAAGTCAGAATATTTCCTTTGCTCAATTAAAATTAACCAAACATGTTTTAACTTGGTTTGAAAGTTATGTTCATGCATTGGTTGTTAATAAGCTTCCTCCAATTACTAAGTGGGATGTTTTTAAGAATCTAATCCAAAAGAAATTTTATCCTATTTGTTGTGAGGAAAAGAGGTCCGTGTATTGGCAATATCTCAGGAAGAAACAAGGTCAGATTGTGGAGGAGTATACTAGTGAGTTTTGAAATAAATCTATTCAGATGGGAAAGGATGTAGCATATCGATAC
Organism: Taxus chinensis; assembly: GCA_019776745.2. Taxonomy (NCBI): domain Eukaryota; kingdom Viridiplantae; phylum Streptophyta; class Pinopsida; order Cupressales; family Taxaceae; genus Taxus; species Taxus chinensis. The sequence goes on along the minus strand of CM034152.1, from coordinate 728,570,012 downwards.
CTATTGATGAAGTATATTGGTGGAATCCATAGCCATTTGATGAGACTCAACCTCTTGGAAAAGCCTACAGATGTAGATGAAGCTTATACGCAAGCTCACTATTTGGAGATGGAGAAAAAAAGAGTTCATCTACCTCTTAGCATGCTTCAAACAAACAAGGTGACACCAAAGATAAGGACAAAGGAAAAGGAAAGGGTAAGAAAAATGCTACTTATATTTCAAAAAAGGATACTAAAATTCATTGTGGCAATTGTGACATTGACACTCATTCCGAGGAGAAACGTTGGAAGCTCCACCTAGAATTACATCCCTTCAAGAACAAGAAGAATAAGAAGAAGGCTATGGTTGCCCTCCATGGAGAGGAAGTATTTTGCAGAAAAGAGGTGGATGATACTATGTGTTTTTCCTCCTTCCGTAGAGAGGTATGGTTGGGTAGTAAGATTTTTGTTCAGGAAAATGAAGTAACGAATCTTTTTTCATTTAAAGATTCAAGTGAATAAAAATAAGGTGGATGCTATTTTTGATACATGTTCTCAAGCTAATTTTATTAGAATAGATTTAGTGGACAGACTGAAGTTGGAAAATTACAATCACCCAATCCTATATTATTTGGGTTAGGTAAAGAAAGGTATAGACATCAAGGTTACTAAGCAGTGTAAGATCACTTTTGGTATTGACAAAAAGTTAATTGATGAAGTTACTATGGACGTTGTTCCCCTTGATGTGTGTGGTGTAGTCTTTGGTATCCCATATTTGTATATCAAGGATGCTATCTTCGTGAGGAGAGCCAACAATTACCGCTTGGTGAAGGATGGTAAGAGCTACGTCATTTTAGCCTATTTAGGAGATTCAAAGATATATTTAGTAAGTTCCAACAAAGCCCGTAAGATCATTAATGCTAGTGGTAAATTTTCATTACTTATGTTGAGGGATATACCAGATGATGAGGTTGTTACATCTAAAACCACTAGTAGCATGTTTTCTAATAAGGAACAAGAATAGATAGCAGATTAGGTTCAACAGTTCAGAGAGGTCTTTCAGGAACCTACATGGCTGTCCCCACTTAGGAAAATTGAGCACAAGATCCGTTTTCTACCTGACAATCCACTTCTAAAATTGGGATTGTACAGAAAATATTTTATAGATGCCAATGAGGTAAAACAATAGTTAGAGTCTTTTATTGAACAATGTATAATCCATTCTAAAACTTCTCCACGCTATTCTATTATTTTAGTACCTAAGAAATATGGTTCATGGAGAATATGAGTTGATTATAGGGATTTTAAAAAAATAAACATTAAAAATAGGTACCCTCTTCCTCGCATTGATGATTTATTAGATTAGTTACATCATGTTAAATATATTACTAAGCTTGATTTCAAGTTTGGGTATCATTAAATGTGGATCAAGGAAGAGGAAATTTGGAAAACAACATTCAAGACTAGGCAAAGGTTATATGAATGGTTGGTATTACCGTTTGGGATATGCAATGCACCAACTACCTTCATGAGGTAATGAGGCCATTTATTGATTCCTTTGTTATTATGTAATTGGATGATATTCTGGTTTTTAGCAGAACTTATGAAGAACATATTGATCATTTACGTTAAGTTTTACAAGTGGTTAAGGAGAGCCGACTTGTTTTGAATGAAAACAAATGTAAGTTTATACAACAATCGCTTGTCTTTTTGGGACATGTGATTGGAGATGGGGGAGTTAAGGATTGATCCGGCTAAGATAGAGGCCATTCAGAATTGGCCTACACCATCAAGTTTGATAGAGACCAGGATTTTTGTTGGAGTAGTTCAGTATTTATAGAATTTCATTAATAACTTCTCTTCTATAGAAACACCACTCCATTCAGTGACAGTTGGGGTTAAGACATTTGATTGGGGTAAGAGAAAACATATTGCTTTTAATTCATTTAAATATAAAATCATGCTCTATTTTTCACTTTACCTAACTTATAACTTCCCTTCAAAGTGGAAACCGAAGGCAATGACTATGCTATGGGAGTTGTCCTACTTCAGGGAGGTAGGCTAGTATGTTATCACTCTGAATTGTTTCATGGTGTAATTCTGAATTATTGAACTTATGACAAATAATTGTATGCTCATGTTCAAGAAGTTGAGAAATGGAAACATTATTTGATGGGTAAGGAAACTATCATTCATATGGATCAACAACCTCTTCAATATCTGTAGGCTCAAAGTAAACTTCAACAAACTAGGCACTATAAATGGATGGGTTTCTTACAACAATTTAATTTGATTATTAAATATAAGAAAGGAGTGACTAACAAATTAGCTAACATGTTATCTAGACCTCTGTTGATTTTAGTTATGGGCACATTAAATATTCTTGATCCTTTTGTGTTTGAATAATTGTTTCACTTAATTCTTAGACATTTCTTTGAAGTATTGATGAAACAGATAGGGTAACGGGCATAGGAGGAATACCTGTTTTAATGCTGGTTGATGGGTTGTTGTGCGTGTATGAATTCTGAATCCACAGCTGATCGTGAGAGCTTCCTTTTGGCTAGGAGGAACTACCTGTAATGAAAGTAAGACCACCATAAAAAGTTAAACAATATATGCAGTGAATTGCTTAGCATGTGCTAGATCCAAGAAGTGTGATACTTCCTAGATGGTTGTCAGTCCACTATTTTAAACAATTTAATGCAAATAATAAAGTAAATCCTATTGTATTCGAAATGATTTAGGTATCTCACTTAAAACATAATAAGAAAGATCTAATCTAACAGGCTAGGTTAGAGTAGGATCCGAAGGTCAAATAGTTGGTTCTGGGTCTCTGTAGGTCTGACAAAAGTCTCAGGTAGATCACAGGTGAATAAGGGGATGAGGTGGAATTAGGTGGGTAGGTCACTATTCTGAGCTTGTATGGGCAAATACAGTAACCAATGTCAGTTAAGGGTGACCGATGGTGGTTAGATATAACCGGTGCTGGTTACTGTGGAGTTATGGGAATGCCACAGGATGGTTTTAGGTCTCCTTTGTGATTACACAAAGGATCTTGGTTAGTCAGGATGAGGTATTGGGTGATTTGGGAGGGATTTGGTGAGGTTTTAATGGGTATATGGAGGGGGAATGTTGAAGGAGGTCAATGGGTGGCTAGGTAAATAATAGGTGATAATATAATGACAAAATGAAGTGAACCAGAGAAGTAGAATGCTTTACTTACTTGGATTCTGGTCCTAGACACCTGTGAGTGAGGGATGGTGCTGAAGAGGTTGAAGGCTGCAGGTGATCACAAATTGTAGGAGAGCTTCTGCATGGGCTGCATGTGCATTCCTCTTTGCTTGGTTAGATCAGATCATTGTTGGGGTGGCTGTGTAGGAGAAAATTCTTGATCTCTTTCCTTGCACGCGTGTTCTCACTGAAATTTGATCTCAGAAGATGCGATATCTCTCCGGAAGATCTCAATGTTTTTTTCCAACTTTTTCCAATCTTTTCCAACCTTGAAAATAAGGTTGTTTTGGGGGTTAAAAGGGTAACTGACGGTGGTTCCATGCTTAACTGGTGATGGTTAGGGGTAACCGGCATCGGTCAAGGTGGGATTTCCTAGGTTTACTAAACTAGGGAGATCCTCTTGATTTTCTCAGATCTCATGTCATTAACCCATGGATTAGACTGGAAGCTTCTTGTAAGCATGTGGGAATGTGGTTAGAGAGAATGTAGGCATTGATTTTTAGGGTTTGGGTAAGTCTTAGTTAGTTATGGCAACTTACTAAGAATAGGTCTTAGGTTGAGTTGGCTTGATGAGGTGTCTAAGTGAGGTGTATGTGTGGATATTATTTAAATTAAGATATTTAAATAATAAATATGGTGAGGATAATGAATTAATTTAATTAATTAAATTAAATTAATATTAGTGGGGTGAAGGGGGCCATGGCTAGGTGAATGTGATGAAGGGTGCTTATTCATCGAGGGACCAAAGGGGAGTGTGACCTAATTTTAGTGTCTACATTTTGCCCCTTTTTGTTGCATAGCTTGTATTAGTAAGCAACACTAACAAAAAATAAGATGTGGTTGCCCCATGTGTGGGTGAAGGTGATCCCCCTCAAACCAGGAACTGACAAGGCAGAAGGTAAGAATCGGTGAGTGGTTTGATAAAAGGTAAATGTGAGGGAAAAGGTAGGTGGGTAATGGGGGAAAAGGGTTAAAGGTCTACTCGGGTAATCTAGGTAATGGGTCAGGGTCAAAGGTAGCAACAGTCAAATGCACGCACATGTATAAACTGTAGCACACTACCGGGTTGAAGAGCAAGTCAAACTCTACATTGTCTAAGGTCGATAGGTTTATCCAAACAAGGTTGAAGTGATTCTGGTATCCAAGGTATAGGATATGGTCAGGAAACACAACGTAGGTTAGGTGCAGGAACGTTTAGGTATGTTTCTAGTACACCAAAGGTAGGGTCAGGATAAATGGTCATGATAATAGGCTAGGTAAGGTCATTAGGTCAACAACACAGGTAACAGTGCTGCAAGGTATAGTGAACACATGAGGTCAAAGGTCAGAAGTGATGGGCCAAATCCAAATATCTAGGTCATGGCATGGGTAAGGCCAAGGTAGGGGTAAAATAATGAGTCCCCAAAGGAGGAAAAAGGGAGGTAGTAAATGATGAGGTCATAGGAAAGGTGAGGTAAATGGGTAGGGTAAAGGTGGGGTGGGGTAAATGATCAGGGTGAAGGTTGGGTGGGGAAAAAAAAGGAGGTAGGGGTAGGGTAAAGGTTAAAATTTAGGGCAATGTGTAGGTGAGGGTGACCGATGCCGGTCACAGATAACCGACGTCGGTATAGGTCAACTGACGATGGTGAGGTAGGGCACGTGACCGATGCCAGGTCAAGGGTAACCGATGTCGGTTAGGTCGGGTTTGTTATAAAAACAAAAAATCCACATTTTTTTGTTATTCATTTGTTATTTTGCGAAGTGAGAAAATGACAAAAAAGAGAGAAAAAAGTGTCTGGATGGAATGGAACAGTGAGCTGGTGGTGTGATTGATGAGTGATTGGTTGGTGAGCAATGGGTCCACAGGATCATTGTGAGGGATTCGATTGGGTGGAGGTTGCGGGTAGCTATTCGGTGATGGTGGAGGCTGGAGAGGGATCAGGTGGGCCACTGGTACAGTGGCCAAACGTGCCACCAAGATGGTGGCAGCATGACGAGGTAAGCGCTCTACTCTATGTGTAGTTGATTTGATAGATTAGAGGATTAGTTTATTGTTGTTTGTAGGTTTTGTTGGTTTTTCATTTTTGTGGGTGGTTAAAAATTGAATTTGGGAATGGGGGGAATAGCAGGTAAAAAGAGGAATGGGGAGGGTAATAAATGGATAGGGGGGATGGGTGGAGGTCCAAGGGTAGTTTAGGTCATTGTAGGTGGGTAAAAGGGGCAGGGGGAGGTTTTTTAGAAAGGGGGGTTTTGGGAAATCATGGGTTTTTCCGCGACAGTGACCGGCGTCAGTCAAGTTTGGCCGACATCAGTTAGGTGGAACAGGTAGTATCGGTCACCAAATAGGTGATTGATGCCAGTTAAGGGGTGATCGGGGTTGGTAAGGGTGAACCGGTATCGGTCACCAAACAGGTGACCAATGCCAGTTAAAGGGTGACTGGGGTCAGTTAGGATGAACCGATACCGGTCAGATTATTGGGCACAAGGGTCCAAAAGTGATGTGGGCTAGGTGGTTGAAATAGGTAGGGTGAAAATAGGGTGTAGGAAAATGATAATTGTTGAATATGGATTGATACATGTAAATTAATGTCGTGCTTGTATTGGATGTAGGGGAGAGCGCAGCTACATATGCGGGACAGGGTTCCACCTCTACTGGTGACAGTGCGTGGTGCACAGTGACCCCAGAGGAGCTGTAACATGTGGAGGTAGTTGGGTTGAGTGGAGTTCGTTCATTATAGACATGTTGTCTGGCAGCCCAGTTTGATGGTCGTGCTCATCGATAGATGGGATTCTACAACCAACATGTTCCACCTGCCAACAGTGAGATTACTATCACCCTGGAGGATGTGTTATGATTCTTCAGTTACCCATATTGGGTGCACATGTTTATTCTATCTCCTTTAAGGCCTCAGAGGAGCTTGATTGTGTCTATTTTTGGAGAGGGGATGGCCGATCTGAGATTCCATAGTGCCATCTTGAGCTATGGAGAGATGTACCTAGCCCATCCGGAGGAGATGAGGCTAGTGGTTCTACTGATGGAGGCAGTGTGCTGCTATGCACTGCCAGATGTAGAGGGTGGATGCTTTCCCTGATCACTGATGGGGGTACTCCATGACATGATGGTGGATGAGACCCACTTTTCTTGGGCACCAGCATTTCTTGGTGCAGCTATACAGGGAGTTGTGGGCATATGGGCGGTTACGCAGGTTTAGCCTGTGCTGTACATTTTTACTGCACTGCTGGGCATATGAGCACATAGTTTGTGTGTGGCCTATAGGGATGCCCCAAGCAGATGCATTCCCAGCGAGATTTGTGTGGGTGGGTATAGGAGATGGGTGCCTGGTGATTGGAGAGTGGAGATCTGAGAGGCCCACACATGATGTGGCCCATTTCTGGTAGTTACTGGAGGGGTTGTCTAGAGTGGACATTATATGGAGGCCATATGTGGGATTCCCCTCATATAGGCATATGCATGAGGAGCTAGTTGAGCTCCAGCTAGAGAGATGGATACAGGGTCACCGTGCCAGGGAGGATGAGATGATCCTGGTAGACAGAGTCTGGCAGCAGTTTGGGCTAGTACAGGACATACCTCCACCCTTCCCACAGTACCAGAGAGATGATGTGGAGAGGCCCTTACCTCTACCATAACCTACAGTGCCCATAGGGTAGGAGGAGCAGCCAGTGGACTAGCAGATAGATGACGCTAGGTGCACAGACAGGTACAGACAGTGGTGGGTGGCTCACTTACGAGCCATACCACCCAGACTGGGGCAGCCGGATCTAGCCACCATCATGGTGCAGAGAGACACCCTACAGGGGCAGGTGGCTACTCTCATTACCTATTTGGGTATACTGCAGACACAGCTAGAGGGCTCAGAGGTAGAGGTAGCAGAGCTACATGTACAGGTGGCCAGTCTGTAGGCCCAGATGGCTGGTGGAGGAGATGGAGATGGAGAGGAGGGGGATGGTCAGGTGGCATCCTTACAGGCATAGGTGGCAGGTTTACAGGGCTAGTTGGCCATAACCCAGGCACAGATTGGGGTCTTACAGGCCTAGATATAGGCACAGGGGTAGGGGGCACCACCACAGGCACCAGGAGTAGGTCCCAGTTCACAGGCAGGCAGTGGGGCAGGGTCCTCACAGGGCAGGTACAGGGGCCGAGACCTATGGGACCACCATAGACCATGTGCCTGTATCTAGGTTATGGGATGCCCTAGGTGAGGCTAGATACTATCAGGACCAGCTGATGGTGGCCAGGATAGACTTCATATCCTATGCCGAGTACAAGGCACAAAACAGGTGTCTAGTGAGAGGATGAGATCCCGCACTCATAGTGTGGAGAGCACAGGGGGTCAGTGAGCTCTGAGGCCCGATCAGGAAGAGGCTACCAGTGCATGGAGGCCAGCTCTAGTTGAGGTGCTAGTAGGGACCCAGGAGGCTGAGGGTATAGGTGATACCAAGATGGAGGACATCCACCGAGATGCTTGATATGGGTCACCTGATTTTTGATGTATGATAGTTTTTGTGTGATATATACCAGCCTGCATGCCGAGAGATATTTATATTTTTTATCGCATATCAGATGACAGTGAGGATGTATGAGATATTTTTGTATATTTTGAGCATATACCAGCCTACGTGCCGAAGAGATTTTGTATTATTTCATTATTTTTTTTATATATGAGACTGATGCGTGCCGATGACATTTTGTAGTGCGGCCTGATGCCGATTTTTGAGATGATGGACATGATGAGATAGCCATGTATTAAGATTTTTTGATTTGATGAGATACTCATTGATTTATTGATATGATGAGATACATGGTATTATTTGATTTGTTGATGTGTTGATGAGATACATGGTGATTCAGTTGATTTGTGGATGATGTGTTAGGCATGGATCGAGTCATGCTATTAGGCATGGATGAGTTAGTTGATTTATTATTTTTAGGCATGGAGGGAGTCAGGTTGAGTTTAGGCATGATCGAGTCAGGTTTGTTAGGCATGGATCGAAGTCAGGTTGTTTAGGCATGGATCGAGTTAGGTTATAGGCATGGTTGAGTTAGGTTGGTTATAGGCATGGTTGAGTCAGGTTTGTTTAGGCATGGTTGAGTTAGAAAGTAGGTGAAGTTGTGATTCATTATTTCATGCAATGAATGATAATATGGGTCATATGTGAGATGTGTTATAATACATGCATGATGATGGTAGAGAAATGGTAGGCGTAATAAATGTATGTTGTGATAATGTTTAAAATATGAAACAACTTGTTATGTATGTGGTTGAATTTCCAATTTTGGGTATAAAAAGGGAAACTAAGTTAGGTGTGATGTAATGTGAGGCACATGGAAGATGAATTGTTTAGGGTAGAGGATGGCCGAGCTAACCTCCAAGGGCCCCATGCCCTCGAGAGTGCTGCCTACATAGTCCCAATGAAAAAGGGACCTCAAGCTGATGTAGTTCTCCCATGAGCTAGGGAAGAATATGAGGAGGTATGAAAATGAGTTGGTAGGTTTTTAGGAATGGTGTGGGTTTTAGGTCTGTTAGGTGTGGGTGGATTATAGGTAAAGTGATGTAGGTGGGGTTGATTGTGGCGAAAGAAGAAGATTACCCCAAAAGTAAGAGTCGAGGACAAAGTCCTGTATAAGGTAATCAAAACGTAAGAAAATATGGTTAAAAGTATAAGAGGGGGCAATAAAGCCACCTGATTGGGTAGGATCATACTAAGTAGATCATACCTTGGAGGAGGTGATGAACATGAGACCCTAAAGACATTGCATGATTGATTGTTCTACGGTGAAAAGTAGTCACATGATCACCAAATGTCTAAGTTCCAAGAAGTCCCTTGAGGTAGTAGGAAATGGGAGTGGGAATGGTAAAAAGGGTGAAAGGTAGGTAATTTTTATATGGTATAGGTAGCATGCGCTTCAGGGCAAGAGAACCTAGGTCACAATGGGCAAGTCCATGACAAAAGGTTGTTGTTTTGACTTATAGTTGAAATAGACTGATCGATGCGGGAAGTCTATATGGGATGAAGAAAATTTAACTCCTTGAGGTCTTCGTGAAGCTGATCGATGCGGGAAGCTTCAATTGCTCTCATTTTTTTTTAAGAGCTTTACATAGCTGTCCTTTGAGGGAGCAGTCTATTTATAGCAACAGTTGTCGAGAGGAAGATGTCCTTTTGAGGGAGTCATCTTTTTATTAGAAGTTTGACTCAAGGATTTTGGTCCCATGTGAGGTCTTTGAAGTCATGGACAAGACCAAGGTGGAGAATAGGACTCTCGTGCAAAAGGCAAGGTGAAACAACCATGGGATCTCATCTGAAGGTAGACGAAAAGTATCCATGAGAATCATGTTATGTGCAGTGCACGTGGTACACATATTCAAGAGAAGATAACAAGTGACGGGTACTCACATGATTCTTGTTTAATCGTTAGTGAGGTGTATGAAGTGAATAGTGCTCAAGGGACGAGCATGGAAAGAGACAAAAGGTGAGGTAGGACTACAAGTCAACAATAGAATGGTCGAAGATGCAAGGTGTTAAGGGGCTCAGGTTTGGGTTTACCATCGAGTGAAGATAAACGATAAGCACCTGATCCATAGGTATGAGTCACGATGTATGGTCCAAGCCAATTAGGAGAAAATTTTCCCCGTTTACTTTTTTCTGGCTTTGGTTACGTGTTGATTTTCTTTTAGGACAAGGTCACCGACTTGGAAGGTCCATTCATGGACACATTTGTCGTAGGCACATTTGATACATTTTTGGTAAACTTGAAGGTGATCCAGAGCATTAAGACAACGTTCATCTAGTAACTCTAGCTGTGCTAAACGGTCCTGACGAAAGTCATCATCATTGAGCATGTCATGGAGAGAAATGCGAAGTGAGGGGATCTAGACTTCGAGAGGCAGGACTGCCTCTATACCGTAGACTAGAGAAAATGGTGTGGCCATAGTGGAATGTGAATACTAGTGCGGTATGCCCACAGGGAAAAAGGAATGTGCATATGCAATCCTTCCCAGTATCGTCAACCACTTTCATAAGAATTTTGTTTAAGGTTTTGTTAGTGGATTCGTCTTGGCCATTGGTTTGTGGGTAATAAGGTGATGAGAAACTAAGCTGAATGTTGAAGGCGTCACAAATTTTTTGTAATGTTTTGTTTTTGAATTGTTTTCCATTGTCAGTGATGAGGCGATGAGGAACACCAAAGTAACAAATGATGTGGTGGTTAATGAACTCACATATTTTCTCAGCTTTCATGGAAATGAGTGGTATGGCTTCCACCCATTTTGTATAGTATTCGGTAGCAGTGATGATCCATTGATGGCATTGGGAAGAATGGGGATTGATTTCTCTGACAAGATCCAAACCCCATTGAGAGAAGGGCCAAAGGTCACGGGTGACCTGTAAGGCATGACTGGGTGTATGATGAAGATTGGAATGTTGTTGGCATTTTACACAATGTTTGACATAGTCGCAACAATCATAGTTAAGGGTCGGCCAGTAATAGCCTAGGTGAAGAATACGCTTAGCAACAACAAGGCCACTGAAGTGACCTCCACATATGTCGTCATGAACTTCCTTAATGGTATAAGGAATTTTAGAACTTGTGAGGCATCGTAAGAGAATACCATCAAAGCCATGCTTATAGAGGAGTCCCCCCAGAATGATGTAATGAGAGACCTTTTTAAGGAAGGCACGTTGTCCATTACGGGTGAGATCAGGAGGTAAGATGGAGAGAGAAAGGTAGTCAGAGTATTGTTTGTACCAAAGGTCACTCGAGTCAGGGGTAGTGGTTCTGATTGAGTAAACATCATGAGGTAAATAAGAAGGTGATTGGAGTCATTGTACGGTGACAAAGATTTGAGAATCGGTGGGCGAAGTGGGTATTTGGGAAGCTAAGCAGGCCATGGTATCTACAAATTTTTTGGTTGAACGTGGGATGGTTTGAAGGGTGTAACGATCAAAGGTGGTCAAAATTATGTCTACATGATGTTTATACTTTTGAAGTATCTCATTATGACATTGGTATATACCATTGACTTGGTTTATGACCAATTGAGAATCACCAAAGATGTTGATTGATTTGACATCTAGGGCATAGGCAACTTGGAGACCTAGTACGAGCGCTTCGTATTCAGAAATATTGTTGGTGCATTCAAAATATAGTTTGAAAGACAAAGGCATGGGTTCACCATCAAGAGGAATGAGGATAATACCAGCCCCACCCCCACGCTGACACTTGGAACCATCAAAGAAGAGTGTCATTTGGTAAGGGGGTTCATCCAGGGAAAGGGTAGCAATCGACTCATCTAGAAAGTCAAAATTAGAGGGTTGATCCCTAGAAATAGGTGCATCGGCCAATTGGTTGGCGATAGCTTGGCCCTTGATGGACTTTTGATGAATGAATTCGAGGTCAAGATCAGCTAAAAGCATAAGCCATCATGCAACACACTGATTTTGATAAGGTTTGGCGTACATGAAGTGTAAGGGGTTGGTGTTGGTCACAACATAAGTTTTGTGGTTGAGTAGGTAATGGTGGAGTTTGGTGGCAATGAAAACTAAGGCTAAGCATAGTTTTTCGGGATGGGTGTATCAGGTTTCATAGTCCAAAAGAGTATGGCTTATGTAATAAACCACCTGCTCTCTGTGCTGTTCATCGCGATGAGTGAGCATGGCTCCCAAGGAGTGATCGGTAGCTGGATATGTATAGGTAAAAAGGTTGATCGTCTTTAGGTGGAATGAGTACAGGTGGTTGGAGAAGGTATTGTTTTAGGGCCTCAAAAGCTTTGTGACAGTCATCATCCCATTTAAAGGAGACATCCTTCTTGAGAAGGTGATGAAATGGTTGACACCGATCAGACAATTGTGAAATGAAATGACGAATAGACTGTAACTTACCTTGCAGGCTACGGAGTTGCCTAAGGTTGGTGGGTAGAGGCATTTCCAGAATGGCCTTGACTTTAGCAGGGTCAAATTCTATACCACGTAGGGAAATGATAAATCCCAAGAACTTTCCTGAGAGGACCACAAAGATGCACTTCTTTGGCTAAGGTGAACGTAATATTTAATGAGGCAGTCAAAAATGGTTTTGAGGATGGCAAGGTGCTTGGAGCGGCATTTAGATTTGGCCAAGAGATCATCCACATAATCTTCCAATATACGATGCATGATGTCATGGAAGATGTAAGTCATAGCCCGCTAATATGTGGCACTAGCATTTTTAAGGCCGAAAGGCATGACTCGATAGCAAAAGGTCCCCCAAGGGGTGATGAACGAGGTTTTGTGTTGATCCTCTGGGGCAAGCAGGATTTGGTTATAACCCGAGAAGCCATCCATGAGTGATAGCATCTCATGGCCAGTGGTAAGGTCAACCAGTTGGTCAATACCAGGTAAGGGAAAGTCATCTTTTGGACATGCTAGGTTGAGGTCACGGAAGTCCATGCAAATACGGAGTCCCCCTGTCACCTTAGTGACAGGGACAATGTTAGAAATACAACGAGGATAATCAATGGGTAAGATGAAGGAAATGGAAAGAAGGTGCTGAAGTTCCTCTTTGACGAGAAGGGCAATGCGAGGGTGCATTTTCCTTAGCTTTTGTTTAATGGGTTTGGCATCTAGGAATGGTTACGATATTGTGGACCACTATGGTGGGATCAATACCAGGCATGTCTGCATAAGACCAAGTGAAAGCATGGTTATGATCCTTGAGAAAAGAAGTGATGGCTTCTTGTTCAGTAGCATCTAAAGATTGACAATCTTTAGGATGTGCGGGTCATCCTGAGTATGAATGTTGATCTCGATAGTCGATTCATTCAACATGGTTTGTATCTTAGAAGGTAACGACCGATGAATATATGAGTCTTCTACACCAAGGTAGGTGAGTATAGATTCATCATCCTGACATTGAACGATGTTAATTGAAGGTGTATCATCATCGATCATTTTAGGATACAGGAAGGGAAGAGTGGAAGGGGCCTCGCCCTCATGTTGATAAGTCAGAGGCCCCAAGGAAATGGTGTTTATGAAAAAAAAATTTAGGAGGGATAGATTCAGGATCCATCAACTCCGTCGGTGATGGTGGTGATGAAGGTGGAGTGGGTGAAGAAGGTGGAGAAGGGCTAGTGTCCTTAATGAGTTCAATGCAAGCCTATTTGGTAGGTGGTTCAGGAAAGCTGATACCACTACGGTCATTATGTTTGTAGGTGGTACATGGAATGACAATATGGTGGCCTTGCTCATAAAATCCAAAACCAAAACCCTTCCACACACATCGGTGCAGGAAGGTGTGGGCAAAATGGTGATTGGTAAGTGATTGGAAGTCGGCAGAAAATGGGTGAGTTTGTGATGGTGGTTCGGGTGTGTAAGTGGTAGTATCAAGTCCCCCATAGGTGAGATTGGTACGAAGATGAGGAGGACCATACAGGAGACGTTCTCCTATATGGTGATCATAACGAGGGTGTTGGTGAAGGCTTCCATACTCTTGTGGAGTAAGGAATGTGTTGACACTATATAGGCGGTACTCCCCCAGAGTGAGGCATTGAAAAACACCTTCCAAGGGATCGGTGGTTTGTATGTAGGTAGCTGGAATGGATGATGTGTTGGAGGTCGATGTGGAGGTAGAGTTAATGGATTGGAAGCTAATGGGTCAGCCGTGGAGGTTGTGGCAGTGTAGGAATGGAGGAGGTATGTGTGGTTGAGGTAGTGACTGTACTGGTAAGTGGAGGTGTAGGTGAAGAAGTAAGGGTTACAGAGGTAGATGGCTTAATAGGTATGAGCACATCATTGGGTCAGTAAAGCATGTTACATGTTTTAAAAGGTGATGGGTCAGCTGGAATGGTATAGGTGTGTCCTTCATGTTCAAACTTTACACAACGATGCAAAGTGGAAGGAACACAACCCATGAACATGAATCCAGGGTCTGCCAAGCAACAAGTTATATTGGAATTCCCCCTCCAAGATGTAGAATAATTTTGGAATAGTGTGGGGGCCCACGTACAACATGTGGAGGATGATGGTGCCTAGTGTAGAGGTGATAGCATCATTGAATGAATGCAACATGACAGGATGTTTATGCATGCAATTGTCAGGTATGCACATTTGAGTGAATGCATGGGATGAGATGATGTTAATGCTAGCACCCCCATCAATCATCACACGACGTACCCGTATGTCATCTATGTGGATAGAGATGAAGAGGGCTGGGTCTGGGTCATCATTTTGGTGTGGCACGATCTCTTCTTCTGAGAAGCTAAGGGAGGCTACTTGGTGAATAGGGTGGGGTGAAGATGAAGGTGGTAATTTGGTGAGAGAGGCTACATGATGGGGTGTGATAATGGAGGCTATGGGTGTAGGGTCATTGGGTAAAACCTCAATAGATTGAAGAACCTCTATGAGAGCTTGATGATGGGATTCTGAGGTTTGGATGAGGTCATATAAGGACATTTTGAGGGGATATTGGTGTAATTATTTGAGCATGGTGCGATGTGTGACACCGTTAGAAATGGGGTGCACGTGGGCCGCGGATAGTGATTTTAGGTATGGGTGCAGATGGTATGTTGGGTATAGGATTGGTTGGTGGGTCAGTTGCCTTTTCTTTACCCTTATCCTTCTGAGCACATGTAGTGACATGTATCATGTTGATTTGAGGGGAGTTGGCAAATGGAGAAGGTGTAGGGTGAGTGGTATAATGACATGACGGGAAAAAACCTACCGGAGGAGAAAAACCCTGTGAGGTGAGTTGGGCACAATGACATTTTGGTGGTGGCATGGAAAGTTCTCTAATGCAAACCATGTTAATTTCAAATCTTGGGAGTGGCTCTAGGAGCTGTGAGGGTGGAGATCATGGTTGTTGAGTGGGCAGTGTGGGAATGGGTGTCGGTGAAGCAGGGTCCTCGTTAAGAAGGTCGTCATCATCAAAGTTGGCTTCTAGAGAACACGATTGAATAAGGATGGTTTTCAAGGCCTTGTAGTTCTCCACATCGTGCTTTGGCACATGATGGTATGCAGAAATTTTAGTATCATCAAACCCTTTTGGCTTGGGTTTGAGGGGGTCATAAGGCCTGAGTGGCGGCAATGTGATGACAGAAGTCTCAAGGAGGTTGGTTAAAATTTTGTCATAAGACCCTGCTAGTGGATTGCAATGGGAAGTGAACGTGGGTTTGGGTGTAGGTGTGGTTGATTGTTGAGGAATGGCCTTTGGAAGAGGAGGAGCGGGTCGATCTATGGTTTTGGGTTATCAGCGTGGTTTTGGGTGTCGGTCGTGTTTGTTTAGGTAGGGGTATAGTAGATGAAATGGGCAGGAAGGTGTATGGTTGTTTTGACTACCTTATTGTGGGGTAGTGGAGTTTTGTTTTTGTGTTACACCCTCTTAGGTAAAGGTGATGTGGGTGTACGAGGTCTAGAAGGAAAGGTAGATGGGGGAAGAGGACGAGTTACCCATGGGATAATGGGGGTGCTGTGAAGGTAGAGGATGCGGGTCATGCAGGAGGTGTAAAGGACATAGATTGAAATGTAGTGGGAAGTGAAGTAATAGCTGAGGGTATTGGAGGTATGGGTGGTAAAGATGCTATGGGAGTGTGGGTGTAAGTCAGGTTGGGCATCTGGGGAGGTTAGAGGTTTGTGCAAGAGGAATGGGTTGTTGTATTTTTGGTTTATCGATGGGTGGAGGTTGTTTGACCATATTGGGAAGCTGAGGTATTACGACAGACGGGACAGGTAAAGGTGTGATTAGCATAGCCAGGGTATGGGTTCTATGGGTTTGGTGCTTCTGTTTGGGTGTTGGAGTAGGTGTGGTGTTGACTTTGGGAGGATGTAGCTAAATCTAGTTTGATAGGTGGATGAGTAAGGCTAGTGGTTGGGGTAACCCCTAAGGTGGTAATAGTCAAGGCAAATTTGTAGATTTAGGTTTAGATGTAGTTTTGGTTATGGGTAAGGGTGTATGTTGAGTTATGATGGGTGTCATGGAAGGAATGGTGATAGAGGTGGTTGTATTTTATTTGATTGATCAGAATACATTTTGGATAGATAGTGGAAGTATCAGTAAGTGACATTTTCATCTGTGTTGAGATTGGAAGTAGAAGGTGCCCCCATAATAAGGCTCTATTTACATAATCTAAGTGATCATCCAAATGTGAGAATGACACATCTATGGGTGGAGTTGATGAGGACTTAATGGAAATTCCTGTAAAATGTGTCTTAGAGACAGGAAATTGGCTAGCTTCAACTTCCGTGGGTAGGAGAGCCGAAAGTAGGTCTGTAGGATTTTGGGTAGCTGATGGAGAATGCTCACCAAGAGGCAAAGGTATCTCAACTAGGTCTATGATAGGTGAGAGGAGATGATGAGATCTCCTCTATAGGTGGAGGAGATGATGGGTGATCCTCTGTGGGTGGAGGAGGTAATGGGTGCTCCTCTGTGAGTAGAGGAGGTACTATGGGTACCGGTTCTCTAAGTGGAGAAGCCAAAGGTGAAATGGTCTTGATGTTAGCGGAGGGACTCCTCCATAGGTGATGAAGGAGATGAAAGGTGTTCCCCTGCGGGTGGAGGAATAGGTGCAGTGGATTCCAACATAGAAGGAGGATTTCGGGCTAGGATTTCCTCTATAGAAGGAATATGGGGTAACTAGGAGGTGATAGATACGTCAATAAAAATAGCGTGAACCTCGCGGGTATGAGTATTATGAGTTGAGGTCTCACCAGTTTGATCAGACGAAGGGGCATGGTTGGGAAATGGTTTCTTGAAGATGTGTAGGTTTTGGTTGGCAAGTGCGTTAGGATTATCCATGGTTAACTCTCCTTTCTCAAGCATTTATTGGACAATGTTTTTGAAAGTGATGCAATTTCCGTCACTATGACCCTTTACTCGATGATAGTTACAAAAGTCATGTTCTTTATACCATGCGAGGATGGGGCGAGCAGGGTTGAAACTAGTGTGTGGTTTTATAGGTGGAAGGGTAATGGCCCTGGCTTTGATAAGCTTTTCTAAGACAGAAGAGTAAGGTTCCCCGATTGGGGTGTATTTCTGTTGCTCTCGTCTGAATTGAAAAGTCTGGACTGGTGAGAGATTAGATGAGGGGGTAGCATGATTTGACGAATGAGTTGGGCCAACCTTGAGTACCACTGTGTTAGTGGTGCCCTTAGCTTTTAAATAATTGGTTTGTAGTTTGGAAGAAGAAGAGGTATCATTCAACTTGAATGTCGAATTCTTATTGCATAACTAGATTTTCTTTTCTTTGATGGCTTGAATCTCTAAATTTCGTGCCATAGTGAATGCTTCATCAAATGTTTCGAAAGGTTTGGACCTACAAGGTTGGTGAGATATGTCTAACACAAGCCCATATAAAGAGCTCAATGAGTTCTATTTACAGCAGTTGGAAGGTGAGTTGATTGATCAAGCTACGCCAGCATGAGCGACAAAATCTAGGATAGATTCATCCTCACACTAACGCGTGGAGTATAGGTCAATCATGGTAACCTTCTTGACGATATTGATAGAGAAATGATCCAAGAAGGCTTGGGCTACCTGATTGAATGAGAATATAGAGTGTCTAGGTAACCCACTATACCAATCTAATGCAGGTCCAGTCAGAGACATGGGAAAGGTTCTTAAGAGCAAGTCATCATCGTGAGCAATCAGATAACACCAGTTTTTGAGCGACTGCAAATGCTGCTGTGGGTATTCTTTGCTATTGAAATGGTTGAATTTAGGCATTTCCCAATGCATGGGACATGGGCGGATAGGAATGGATGGGTGGATAGGTTCGTTGAAAATCTTATCATATGTGAGAGTGTTGCGGGAGCCAGAAACTGATGCCTCCAATGTCTGTAGTTTATCCAACATTAATTTGATTAGGTTATTAGTAGGTTGTGATGATTGGGTGCCTTATGTAGTGTGATGGGGTTGGTTTTGGGCATGTAACGAGGGTGGCACTCTAGGGTATGGTGCTTCCATGTTGGTTGATTGAGAAGAAGGTAGTGAAATAGGAGGTATGTACACTAGAGGGAATGATAGATGAAACGAAGGAGGTGGCTAATAGTATGTATATGAAGGTGGAAGGGTCATGGTAACCCTAGTGGAAATGGGGGCTAATGATTGTGGAATGGAAAGGACCACGTTTTGAAAAGGGATAGGGCTCACCAACATGGTAGGTGGCAATGTAGCTACAGGTATGTGTGAGACATTAGGGGTGGATGAGGTTGTGTTTTGGGTAGTTATTGAGGGTATGGTGGATGTGGTGGGTGCCACGGAGGTGGGAGACGCAACAATCATAGCGGGTATAGGACCTAGCTACAAAACGCCTAGGGTTAAGGTAGATGCAGGAATCACAGAGCCAGATGGAGCTAATGTAGGAGTGGGAATGAGAGTCAAGGGGATATATACAGGCATGTCGTATATCAATTAACCCGAGGCATCTCGAGTGGATGAGTGGGAAAGGTAAAACTGTAAAGCAGTAGGGTTTTGGTCAAGGAGTCATGCGAAATCCTCATCTCCTATAATGATAGTGATAGGTTGGATGGGATGCATGGCTGGTGATAAAATGGAAGGTGGTAAAGGACTAGGTGGGAGTGGTTGATAACTGGCGTGAAATACAAGTGTGCTTGCTTGTTTTTGGGTCAACACCGTGTGAACAGTACTGATCAGGTAAGGTCGTTTCTCTATAAATGACACAAAAAAACAGCAAGAACAAGTGAATCTGATGGCAAAACATGTATTTGGTACCAAATGTAGGTTGGAAAGTGAAACAAGCTAACCGATGTTTGTTAGGGAAAAATGATGCTAGTCAAGGGTAACCATTGCCGGTCAATGTAGAAAATGGTCAGTGAGTGAAAAACCAGGTAGAAAGTTGAATCTGATAGGCATGTTAAATCTAATAGCGTTTCACAATGTCAATGGGAATGATGGCAGTGACAGGGACTGTGAAAAGTGGAAGAAAATGAATAAAATGTTCTTTTGGGTAGGTTAACAAAAGGACCTGGAACCGACGTCGGTTGGGTATAACTGATGATGGTCAGAGGGTAACTGACGACGATTACTGTGAAATTGAAATAGTGATGAAAGAAAAGTGGTTGTGAATTAAAATCTGAAGTAGAATCAGACCCAGAATTTTGAGAATGATGATGATATGGCCCAGGAACACTTAGGTGAAGCTAGAATACACCAACTATGATGAGGAGCGTGCAAGGATGAACAACAAAAATGAAGAACGTGATCTCTCACCTCAAAATGCAAGCCAAGCAGAAACACTAAGAAAAATGCAGTCCTAGGAGTGCCTTTTCTATTATGTTTGTTTAGCTTATGTTGTTTAAGGACTGACACATGAATTGTGAAATAGAGGTTTTTGGTAAGGATGGCTTCCTACGAAGAAGGAGATCTAAAAGGTGAGGTTTCAGGTATGTTATGGTGGGGGCATGCCTCACTCTGAAGTATGACTCGATAGAGTAGCGAGCTGGGTGCCTACTGTGTCATGATCGTGTGATCACCTACAACTTCTTCTAGGTAAGATGTTGTTTAAGAATGTGTGTATTTTCAATTTTTGTGAGGTTTGGTAAGACTCAGAGAGAGAGAAAGAGAAAGAAAGTTCTTTCTATAGTTTGTTTTTCAACCATCAGCTGGTCATGACTTCCAACGTATAGGTTTCCCTCAATTAATGTGAGCTAATGCAATAAATCAGAATGGAATGCACTTATTTTAAAACCCAAATCAAAGTGTGAAGTTGGATGACACAATAAGATGAAGAGGAAGAGGGATACTCTTTCACTACAATGCAGAAAACAAAAAGAAAAGTTTCCTTTAGAGCAAATAGAAAGAAAAGGTGGGTTACCAAGGAAGAAAATTAATGTGTATGCTTTTCAGAAGGGAAAAAACACACACAAATTTTCCTAGGAATGAATATAATGCAAGGAACCCCGAATGGGTCCCACTGAGCATGCCAAAATGTTTCACCTAATTCTTAGATGTTTGTTTGAAGTATTGATGAAACAGATAAGGTAGCAGACATAGGAGGAATACCTATTTTAATGTTGGTTGATGGGTTGTTTGCGTATGACTTCCGAATCCATAGCTGATCATGAGAGCTTCCTTTTGGCTAGGAGGAACTACCTGTAATGAAAGCAAGACCACCAAAAAAAGTTAAACAATATATGCAGTGAACTGCCTAGCATGTGCTAGATCTAGGAAGTGTGATACTTCCTAGACGGCTGTCAGTCCACTATTTTAAAAAATTAATGAGGTGTCTAAGTGAGGTGTATGTGTGGATATTATTTAAATTAAGATATTTAAATAATAAATATGTTGAGGATAATGAATGAATTAAATTAAATTAATTAAATTAATATTAGTGGGGTGAAGGAGGCCATGGCTAGGTGAATGTGATGAAGGGTTCTTATTCGTCGAGGGAGCAAAGGGGAGTGTGACCTAATTTTAGTGTCTACAAGCATATCAAGAAGGCTATGAGTAGGATCTAGATTTTGCATAGATATTTCAGTAGAAACCTCCAAGTGAGATATTGGCACCTAGAGGGGAATACTATTTCCAGGATTTTTTTCTCTACTAGAACGAGAAACTTTGTGTGCCTAGGAGGGAAATAGTGTAGTTGATGAGATAAGCACACACTTCCATGGTAGCTATCCACTTTGGTGTGATGAAGACTATAGAGAACTTACAAAGGTATGTGTATTGGCCAAACATGCAAGAAAAAGTTTCTAAATTCATCAGGAGTTTTGTTTTATGTAGTACAAACAAGCCTAATAATAGGAATTTGGGGTTATATATGTTGTTTCCAGTTCCTTCTTGACCATGGGAAAGTATCTCCATGGATTTTGTAGGTAGTTGTCCTACCACCAAAAAGGGTCAAGATTATATATTTGTGATTATCAATCAATTTAACAAAATGTGTATTCTTATTCATTACAAAAATGCCATTAAGGCTAGTGATGTAGCTGATTTATTTATTTTCTAATGTGTGGGTTTACTTTATTTTTCCTCATTTTATTGAGTTAGACATGGACTCGTGCTTCATAGGGAAGTTTTGGTCTACTTTGTGAGAATAGATGGATACAAATCTGAAGAGGTCTACCGCCTTTAATCCACAGACATATGGGAAAACATAGGTGGTGAATCATACCTTGGTCCATCTTTTGGGAGGGTACAACAGGAAACATCCGAGTACCTGGGATGAGAACTTGGTGTATATCCAACATTATTATAATAGGGCAGTTTATGTTTCAACTAGTAAAAATCCTTTTGAAAAATGTTTTAGTTATTTGTCTGAGAGTGATTTTGATGTTTTATTAAGATTACCATGCAGAGACAACGGGAAAGTGGAATTGGAGGTCCAAAAAGCTGAGAAGGTTATTGAGAAAATTCAACAAATACACCTTTAGGTACAGAAGAGGTTGACAGAGTCACATGCTAAGTACAAAGCACGACATGATTAGCATAGGACTGAGCATTCCTTCCTTATTGGGGACAAGGTATGGTTATATTTGAGCTAGGATAGCCTATAGGGAAAACCTAAGAAACTCAAACCACTCTATTATGGCCCATTTGAAATTCTAGAACAAGTGGGTAAGAATGTATTTCACTTGGATTTGCCTCCTTATATGAAGATTTATTTAGTTGTGAATATTGAAAACTTACGTATTTTTGAGACCTCCATGTTGGATGAGAAGAAGGGGTATTGCTTCCATCTATTGAGGATCTTTCTCTAGATGGTCAGTTGGAACTTGAGGGGGATGAAATTTTGTAGAGAAAAGAAAGGACAACATAGAGAGAAGTGTAGGACATGTGTTTGATTTGATTGAAAGGATGGTTACCTACCAAGGCCAAGTGGTATTCCATAGAAGATGTGGGGAATAAATTTCCTCACCTCGTCAGTCCTTGAATTTTTTAGGGACTTAAAAGCATCAAATTGGGGAGGTATGATCAAAAAATGGATCAGGATTAACCCAATTCTATGTATTCTCTATGTTTGATACTCTCTCTTTAGCATCCCAACTCATTATGTCTTCACAAGATGGTCTAGTTAGTATGGGGGTGATTCAGACACCTCTGAATGATGTTCTTAGGCCATTTTATGTTCTAATTTAGGGGTTTAATTTGACATTTACGTGACCGCCCTGGCGATTATGTAACAGCTGGTATTCTTAAAGCGACGGTCCCTTGTGATACAATTCCAAAACTCAGGAACTCAACAATTGTAAATGTTTGAGCTTCCCAATCAGTTTGTTTTGCCTCTATGCACCTCCCTGAGTTGAGCCTCTATAAATACAAGAATTTCTAAGGATTCAAGCAAGTGTTTTTGGGTGAAATCAGAGCATGAGAAAATTTGGAGTGTTGGATTCTTTTCTTTTTTGTTCATGGTGAGGATTTATTATTGCTTTGAGAGATTGAGAGCGAGTAGATACACTTAGAAGGAGTTTTCATCTTTCTTGAAGGCCAAATTGGTAGTAAGTTATATCATTTGAGATAACATAGTGAAAGGGAGCTAATTTACTCACCCACTAGAGTTTCCCCACATTGTTTTTCTCTAAGATAAATATTGTCTCATTCTTTCTTATTTTCTCATTATTTGCATCTTAATTGTGGTTGATATTACACATTAATTGGTTTTGTAAAGAACTC
This sequence comes from Taxus chinensis, assembly GCA_019776745.2. Taxonomy (NCBI): domain Eukaryota; kingdom Viridiplantae; phylum Streptophyta; class Pinopsida; order Cupressales; family Taxaceae; genus Taxus; species Taxus chinensis. Next base: position 728,547,206 of record CM034152.1, on the reverse strand, counting down.
ATAAAATTCATTCATAATTCACGAGCATAGTGATCTATTTATTGTTAAGTTAGGTAGTTTAAGGATCATATTTGGGGTCAAAATTTCCTTCTATTATGCTCTAAAACCTTTCCACATATTCTCTTTTCAGGATTTTCATTTCTTCATCACTGTATTCAAGAAAATCATCTAGAGAGCAGCAGAAGAAGGAAAATTTTCTTAATTTTGTATTCAGCTACGTGAGGTTGGAGAATTCTTCTTGAGTGGATATTGTACCATCATCCTCCATAGGACAAATCTCCTCTTCTTTTTCTTCTTTATGGAGTGTTTCCAGTCACTCATACATTTCTAGTAGAGCCTCGACATATTTTAGAACTTCAAGGTAGGTATGGGGACCATAATCTCCTTGTGAAATGTTCATGACTCTTTGAACGTACTTAGTTTACAATGATGCCATCTCATTATATCTATATGAAAGGAAAACATCCAAAGGGAGTGTGATGAAAGATATGGCCTTGAGATTTTCATTTAGCTATGCGAGATTCAATGTATTACCTTCAGCAAACTCTTCACCTCCATGGGTTTCATCTAATGCCTTGTACCTTCCTTGCATCTTTTTCATCATTCTCTTGCATTCTATATTTTTGGGTGCAACAATTCCCATTTTCTTTCCTTTAATAAATATTTTCTTGATTTAATGACGAGTTCTTCATAAGCAGAAATCTTCCTAATTCTATCCTGTATTTATTTGATATTTAGTGACATGTAATTACTTGAAGAAGGAGACCAATCTGTTTTTTTAATTCCCTTCTTTACAAGAATCATTCTGGAACCGTGGCTAATCAATAGTATCATTGTCTTGGTCATGATTTTCTTATTCTTCTTCATTGTCACTCATTTTTCATTCAATCCAATTTGTAAATTTCTTCATTTTTATGCGGGAAACGAATGTGACAGGGAGTCATTTCTTGACAGAGTCACCTTCAAAGATGATTTTATTTTAAATCTAAATTTTTATTGAATATATATATATATATATATATATATATTGTATTTTTTGGCCAGAGATCCTTTTCTAGGTGAACTTGGGAAACTATATCCCCAGCAGATTCACCAAAAAATGTTGGTGAGAAAAAATTTCGATATGGAAAATTAGGTGTCTCCACCAACGTTCATGGGGCTACGCTGCTCTACACTGAATGGTACAGCTCCCATTATTGAAATTTACTAATATAATCCTAATCTGAATGTTGCGGGTTGGTCAAACAGGCTGGGATCATACATGGACACTCAATTGAACCTATGAAAAAGTGCTTGTACGGGGATACAAGGGAGGAAATTATAGCGATGTAGGGAGAAGGAGGGAAAGTTACTATCGTGAGTAGAATTGTAGAGTTCGTACCCACTAACAAGAGTTGTCCAACATTCAATATAGAATAATAAAAACCTTGTTACACACACATCAAGACAAGACGAGACCATGAACATAAAGTTTCAGAATTATCATTATCAAGAAAAGAAACAAATTCTTTTCCTATTTATTGACATTCACAAAGTTGTATAATGAGAGAAGTAGAAGAAAAAACGAGAAAGGGAAATAAAAGAAATGTAGATCTTTATTTCATGTGCATTAACATGAAGTTCAACAAATATAATCCAAAATTACTATAGAGTAGAAATTATTTAAAATCTAGAATCCCTTGGAATGGAAAACCATCCCAATTTATAACAATTCTACTTAGCCTTTCAC
>CM034152.1:728526495-728544977 GCA_019776745.2 Taxus chinensis | reverse complement strand
GCTACTAAGACGAGAGCAAAGGAGAGTCAAGATGACCATGAGGGAATAATGGGAGACATGGATGGTGCAGAAGGGAAAACCAGCTACATTAAATTTGATTATAATGATTTACATATATATTCACTATGTACATTCAATTATAATTCACACAGAATTTGATTTTCACGAATTTTTAAGACAGTTCACACATGTAAGATATAAACCAATCAATATTGAGACCTAAAACTAAATGGTTAAAATTAAGGAGAATTAATTTGGTTAAGCCTCAATCAAAATCATCTAATAATTGACCCAAAACAAATTCCTTTACGTTATGAATTAGTGATTTTGGTCTATGTAAGCAATGAAACAGAAAATTAGATGTGAAAACGAAAGAAAAGGGGGCATCTTACCAGATTGATGGTTTTATTTTCTTTATTGTTAGAAATAGGGGTGTTTTATAATTAAAAGGTAAGTTTCCTCACTATGAGAATAGCTGGTACAAAACTTCAATTATTAATATAATGAAAGAAAGAAACAGAAAATTTTAATGTGAAAATGAAAGAAAAGGGGTCAGCTTACCAGATTCAAGGTTTTATTTGCTTTATTGTTAGAAATAAGGGTGTTTTATAATTGAAAGCTAAGTTTCCTCAGTAGAGGTAGGTGCAGGACTAGGCCAGTTTCCCTAAAACTTGGAATGTCTTAAAACTATGAGAATAGCTAGTACAAAACTTTAATGATCAATATAAAGAAATTCATTGATGTCCACAACTTACCAAAATAGGTCCATGGAACTGTAAGACATAAGACATGAAAGACAAAAAAAAAAGCATACCCCGCCATATTCGGGAGGCAGCAGCAGGGTTGTAATATTCCATATCAGACTGAATAGAATAATAGATAATGTTGCTTATTGATTCAATTCGCCTATGCTTTATTTGAACTAGTAATATGTTCTTTTTAAATGTTGTACTAGTAATATGTTCCTTTTAAATGTTGTTCTATTTAAATTGTATGCAAAAATCCATTTGAGGTACGAAAACCTTCTCTGCTATACCTGTTTGATTATTTTATCTACAACGGCTTCACTATGATCTATGATCTGGGTGTGGTTAGTATAAATGCCCCCTTAACCATATTACACCCTCCCTTCATCTGTAGGTTAATTTTAATTTTATACTGATGTTAATTTGTTGGTTTTCATACCTTGTACATGTGTTATATAAAATTTAGCAATCCCAGTTCTTAAGCTTTTAGTTTTACTACCTGTTGAAAATGTGAGAAACACTGTAGAGATGCTTTTTTTTGGTAATGCGTTTAAGACATGTACACATATACATAAATACTTTTCTTGCACAAAACCTTCCCATTCGTGTTTCCTGTTGTTATATCTTTATATCTGGTTACTTTATAATACAAAGATTTCTGAGTGTTTTAATACAGTTTCATACCTTCAATTATATTGTAAGTGTTTCCCGGATATCCAAAGAGAGGGCTTCTGGATAAGGCCTTAAGCTCTCTGGAGAATGCCTGTAACAGATGTGGTTGTGGAATATTGTAATACCAGGATATGCTCAAAATGGGCCGATGCTCAAGGCTATGAAGCTATTCTCGAAGTTGCAGGAGAGTATGAGATATCAATGCCCAAGAGACCCTAGAACCCAAACGAGTTGTGGTAGAATGTAATGCAATGATTGCAGGGTACGTGAAAAGTGGGAAATTTGATGAAATTTTGAATCTCACTTTCATTTCATCCGCAGACAGAGAATTAGTGTAGGTATATAATTTTGTTCGATACAATAAATGACTGAAAATTAACTCTTTTTCCCTTATCATGGAGTTTAAATGTATGGGATATTTGTGGAATATCGTGATCCCTGGATATGCTACAAATGGGCCGATGCTCAAGGCTATGATTCAAGTATAGGATTAACCATTTCTTTGCAAAGATTTTTATGTTTTTCACACTTAGTATTAGCCATATTTTTTATATGCAGCTTTGGTTGTTGGAGATGTGGAGTCTAACTGCAAGATGAAGTGGCAGTTTGCTTTTTCCTTGATTTTGGGAGGAAAGAATGGCCATGGATAAAAATAGCATTGTCTTATTAATAGATGGGAGTTGTTATTTTTATGTTTTATCTTATTTATATGCATGTCTTATTTATTATAAAATTAAATCTAGTGCAACATTGATCCATAAGGCAAGGTTATTGTTTCCTTTTCCCCCTAAAAATTATAAAAATCTTGAACATAGGTTGAAATGTAGAGACCATTTTGATTTGACTTTTTTTAGCAACTTAAACCCAAAATAATGATGTTATTAGTATGAAAAACCAATTAAGGAAAAACCTTGTCATATGATTTGAGGTCCCACATTAGAATGCCAACTCAATACAATTTCAAGTACCATATGGTAAACAACTCCGTATAATTTACATCGTATATGTGAATGACATGTGTTACCATGAAGAGTTAGAGTAATAATGAATCCATATTTATAATTTATTGTTGGAAGGAAGAATGTCAATGTACATGATATGGACACTTGATTTCTAGGTCAACAATTTTTTTCCATGTTTTTCCACTATAGAAGTAGTCCATGCATTTGCCATTTTACATTTTTCTCATGTAAACGATCTTTGGTTGTGGCAATAACATAACAATGATATTGGTCAAATGCAATGTCCAAGTTTCTAAATTCAGTTGCCCTTCTTATTATTAAGATTTAATATAATATTAGTAAATAACATTCAATGAATCACATGTTCAAATTGTGATGATAACAACACTAGTAGCGGTGATGATGGTGAAAACATGGTGGTTTTTGAAAAGCGTGTAAGATATAGAAAACCTATAAACATCCATCCTCGTGCCTGCCATTAGTTGAATGTCTTCCTAAAAAAATGCAATCAATTCATTGTATTATAATAATCATATTTAGAATGGTTTCTTCACTATAATTATTTCATGCAACGAGTGTAAACAAATTCCCCTCAAAATGTTGTGGGCTCTAACTATCCACAAAATGCAAGAGATGACATTGTGAAAAGCAACTGCACATATTGTGAGTATTGAACGACAAAGGTTTACTTTTAGAATTATCAAGAGAGTATTTTTCTTTTAGATAGTACAGAAGTTACTAACCCAACGACCCGACACACTTTGTGGCGCGCTAAGGCAAGGCGAGTCCTCCCAACCAGTTGTGTATATGTAAGGGTAAACGATACCTTGGGGCTTGGGGGATTAGACCCTGGGTGGGTGGCTAGCGAGCACTCGAGCCCCACCATCATGAGAGTATGTTACCTCATTGAATTACACAATACACCCCTTCTATCCTTCGAGTGGTTTGCAAAAACAATACATAGTCCATATCTCACTTATGGAAGAAAATGAGGATCACCTATATTCTCTTTAATAATTCTCCTCTATATCTTCACTTCTCTTCCTCAGAGGAAGAGCTTATTCATCGCATGTGTTTGCAAGACTAACTGGTCAACCAACCAATAGGCTCTTACCCATGTTTTGGGGTAGATTTATCATTGGTGGGGGTACCACTCAACCTTATAAACATATGACACCTACATTGCACTGCCGTGCCAGGTACGATTGCTAGTGATAAGTTTGTCACAATGTAAAAACCACATATTTTCTGTCAGAAATTAAAAACCACATATTTTGCTAGTGATAGGTAAGTCACGATGTAAATTCCACATATTTTCGTAGCCAATGACCCACAAAGGCTGGGGATTGGGACCGTAAATCCATTGTAATTCCACAACGCGTTCTGTTAACCTGCAAAGACGCATGCCCGAAAAATGGCCATGGAAGAAGAAATGACAGTGCCTGTTTTGCACGCAGTAATAGTGTCATTGCCTGCACAGGGCCATGTGAATCCTCTTATGAATTTCGCTGAGCTGCTGGCCATGCGAGGATTTTTCATCACTTTTGTCACGACTGAATGGATGGACGAACGCCTTTTTAAGGCAGCTTCCAAAGATGCGGCAGCACGCGATCGTGAAATGGCAGAGAGGGGCTTCAAATTTCGATTTCTCTCCATTCCGGATGGCTTACCGCCTGATGAAAGTCGGACTTATAATGTCGGCAAGGTTTTTCTTGCTCTGCGAAGATTGGGCCCTGTTTTGGAAGGTGTCCTAACTAATGAAAATACATCTGTTCCACCCATTACCTGTATTGTTTCCGACAGTTTTATGTCTTGCACGGCAGAGGTGGCTGCAAATTTGGGCGTTCCAAGAGTTATTTTTTGGACCTGCTGCACTGCCAATTCAATTGTTCAGACCAATGCAAACTTTCTGCTTGCTCAAGGCCATATTCCTGTCACGGGTAAGTATTCTCCTATTACTCTTAGCATTGCGATTGAAATACATTCTGCATATGATTGACGTTGACGTTTCTTGTTGCAGAGGAGGATTTGAAATCGAGAGATAAAGTGATCACATGTCTTCCTGGAAAAATCCCACCTATCCGCCCGACCGACATAATCTCCATGTACCGCGAACAGCACGTCTCTGAGGATATTCATGGTGCATTTCTGTATGAATCTCTCTTCCAAAACGTAGGAGACTACGTGCTGGTGAACACGTTCGAGGAGCTGGAAGGAGGAAAAGAAGCGCAATTGGGTCTCAGTATCAATGGCTGCCCTGCTCTGGCAATAGGCCCTGTGTTTCTTCCCAATTTCTTAGAGGGCAGGAAATCCATATACAGCATGTGGGAAGAGGATAACACTTGCCTTCAATGGCTAGATTCCCAACATAAGGGATCAGTGGTGTATATTTCTTTCGGTAGCATCGCAGTAAAATCTGAGAGGCAGTTGCAGGAATTGGCACTTGGACTAGAGGCTTGCGGGTACCCTTTTTTGTGGGTTCTTAGATCTGACATAGTCGAAGGCAAATCTGTGGAGTTACCAAAGGGATTTATGGAACGAACCAAGGATCGAGCTCTGGTGGTTAGTTGGACGAACCAGTTGCAGGTTTGATTATTTAATTTTGTGTGCAGTTCTTTTTTTATTTTAGAGAATAGTAATTTTATTTAATTCATGATGGTAAGGGAGATGAGCCAATTATTGAGTATGACCAATATTTGTGAGGGTACATAGAAATTTGGGAGCTACTAGATGTCACTTTACTATTTAAGTTTTGAATAAAAAGTGTTCAATAGAATAAGTCATATCAAGTCATTTCACCCTAATTCACCAATCAAATGCTGGCAACTAGGTAAAAACAAATATGTGACTTAATTCACAAGTAATGGTTCATCTTTAAAAAAAAATTGTATTTTAAATAATCAAATTCAAATATTTAATAAATGGCCATTCTACATTATTTTAATATTTAAAACTATATATACTAGCATACCTATATTCTCTAAATATATGTAATATATGCCGAGAGGTATATATTACATATATTTATATATTATGTAAATATATAGGTGCCTCCTGAACTTCACCTCTCGGCATATTTTACATACCATGTTTTGGTTTATGTTTCTATGTGTATGTAAAATATGCCGAGAGGTGAAGTTCACGAGGCACCTATATATTTACATAATATATAAATATATGTAATATATACCTCTCGGCATATATTACATATATTTAGAGAATATAGGTATGCTAGTAGCAACCGCAGGGGTTGCATTATATATAAAACAATACCAAAAATAAAGTATGAAAAACAAGTTAAAAAAATACAATCCTTTTTCATACGAATTGAAATGTGCAATGTACATCACATGTAATGACAAATTCATATAATGCAATGTGTGCTACATATGGTACATTATTTATATTCCAAGGACATAAGTCTTTTTTCCTCAGCCTTTCGTTTCAAAAGTAGTTTTCCGTTCTTCATTTTTGCATAGCGCTCATATGAAAATGGCAGAGATATTCTTAGACTCTGTAACAACTTCACTCGAGAGATAGCCACAAATGTTAACCCCATTGTCTCTCTTTCTTCAATATCAACTGTAGCCTTGGAAAGAGTCAAACCTTGTGATTTATGTATCGTCAATGCCCATGCCAACCGTAAGGGTAATTGGTGTGTGCGTCCCCTTTGTATTGATGTAATTGGGATGGTATGTGGAGTTCTATCTTCAAATGGTATTCCGAAGTAACTATCAAATTCAACCATTACATATGTTGGCAGGTTCAGTGGACCAGTACCAGGTGCATATACTATGTTTCGAATATATCCCAGAGCTCCATTTACAAGACCTGCTTCTATCCAAAGATTGGATGTTAGCATAACCCTTCCATCATTAGAAATTAATAATTCTAAATCAAGTTCATCATTCAGACCTCCTGCCAGTGTGTTGGCGGTACTTGTTCTAGTTGCAATGCTACGTGCGATAGGTCTTTTCAATGAATGCAATTTTTTGTTGTTATGGTTATTCACGTTAATCTTTGTCGCCATTAGGTGAATATTATTATAGAATTCTTCATTTTTATCTTTGTCTAATGCAGAACTTGTTCTACTCATTAACAACATCCAATCATCCAGTGTTGGATTCGCATCTCTGAGATTGGCCAGAAGTTCTCGAAAACGCTTTTGGTCTTCATCCTCTCCTGCTTGCCTAAATACCTTATCCAATGTAACAACTGTTCCGAATGCTTCCCATAACAGCTTTGCACGTCTATTACTATCATATGGCAGTTTATCGGTAACAGGAGGAAGTTGCCCCAAATCTCCTACCAAAATCATAGAAACACCACCAAAACTCATGTCTGCTCTTTCAGGGAATGCTCGACGAAGTCGGGAGTCCACGTTTTCTAGCAAACTTTGTCCGACAAAGCTCATTTCATCAATCAATACATATTTTATGTGGCAAATCTCTTGTTGGAATGTTGCAAGTCTCGATCCCTCCAATTCTGCAAAATCTATAATAGGTATTCGAAGTTGTGAATGGATGGTCGAGGCGCCAATATTAAAAGCTGCAACTCCTGTTGGTGCAAGAAATAGAAGAGGAGAACGTTCAGGGAATGATGCATCAAAAAGTGCCTGACGAATCGCACCAATCAAATATGATTTCCCTGTTCCCGCTGTTCCTTGAACTATCATGAGTAATGGAATGTTATTTCGATGTTGATTATAATGTGTCATTATTATATCAAGTGCTTGTTTTTGTTTAGCACCCAAGGTGTCGCAATTGAAATTCGGGGCTAATTCATCATCTATAACCAACCCATTATCTTTCATGCTGCTTATGAATTTTATCGCTTTGCTTGTGTATTCTTCACCTCAATATTCATCATTCCATGGTGCTTGTCTGTCAATATCTCTCCTTCCCAACATATCTATTTCCGTCGCTTGCAAAAATTGACCATGATGAAGCCTACACATGATTTCCCATTCATGTTCTATTGTATTCTGTTGAACATGTGGATTAATTTCATCTTCAGAATTACTGTTATTTTCAATGTCTTCTACTGCAATCCTCCTTTCGACATGCCATGGATTATAATGGAACGAATCCCAGTTTAAACTTATTGAATCAGAATCATGTCCGATATCTCTGTCTATATCTCGAAATGGCTTGTAAAGCAACAAATCTGACCAACAAAAATCAACCCATTTATGAGATTCCCGCGAAGGGATAGAGGAAAACCTCGGGAAAACTCTCACAATAGCTCCAAAACTCCTGACCTCCCACTTGTTATCCCGTTTTCTCCTTGGATTATATGTCCAAGATCTAGTGGCATCAATAAGAGACACACTTTCCATGGAAAAAGGCCTATTCTTGTACCCATCAATGAAACTTTTTGCATGTTCCTCATGGTCATCTACATCAGGTGTTGTTACTTTTTTGAACACCTCACGTGCAACATTCAAATTGACAAATACTCTACTACTCTCTACCAAAGGGAGCTCTAACAACATGTGACATGTTTCTTGTGCACCAATGTCTCTTTCAACAATTGTTTCGGTTAGAAGTCTCCTATATGCTGTCGCTGCCATTTCATCCGGGTTTTTAATATTTGCCATCCGCATCAACATTTGATGATAAGTTTCAGAGCTCTTCTCCGCTTTCGCTGCATACTTTGCAATGTACTTGACTACGGCATGTTTGGAAAGAACAGGTTGCCAATCTACGTTTGCTCTCCACAATTGTAATATGTAGCGATTATGTGTATTTACCCTATCATCATTTCTTACAGGTTCAAACTTTTTATCTCCCATCTCTGAGTCTTGATATAACTTTGATCCATTGAGATTCAATGGCCACGGTGCATTATACCTACAAAATGTAATAATCAATTATTAGTTCTTCCATGTATGTGTTTTTTAGTTCAATTTAATTATTCAAATTTTTGAACACCTTACCTACAGACACTTTTTCCCCTTTTCTTACGTAGGCAGGCACCCTCTCTACACATCGTATGTCGTTCTACACTATTGAGAATCTCTTCATAGTCACGTTCCATATCGAATTGTGTCAGTTGTCTTGTATTTCGAAGACACGGATGTTGCATAAAATTTTGGTAGACCTGTAACATAGAACATAAGAATACACAATATATTTTGAGAACTCAAAAATTCTATATAAATCATAGACTCAATGAGAATCGATAAATTACCTATATGTTTCGTTGGTGCGGGTCATCCCGAGGATTCCATGCATGGACAATAGAATGGAAGTATTTTTCAGCATTTCCATGTTGAAAATCATCATTCCAATCAAGGTTGTCCATATTCGGTGCCCCTTCTAACCATATGAATCCATGCACATGTGGCGAACCTCTATGCTGCCATTCATATCTAGACCAATAATCTTTAACTTTCATTCCTTTTTGTAATACCTCCTTTCGGAAAAGTGTATGTCGCAGGTGCATATAATGTGCCACTATATGTGGAAAATCGATGATATTTTTCCTTCGCCAATTTTGCACTTCTTGTGGATTATCCGGCGGCGTTCCAGGCATTAATGCATGTAGATCAGGCCAATACATATCAGCGGCGCTCAAAGTGAAAAAAATAGTAGGCGATCCTATTTGATGCAACATGTCAGCCAATTCACCACGACATTTTGCCCAATAAGACCTTGTACCCCTCAATGATGTTCCAAACCGCATCAAATGATCAACTAGATTAGAATGGGGAACATTCTTCATATGCTCACGTAATTCGTTGATGGTGATTGGCATATCTTGGAGGTTTTTCTTCACAAAAACTGCAGATGAATTTTGTGCACGATGTCTCATGATCATGTTCATCATGTAATACCTGAACCGAGGATGTCGGCCAAATCGGTGATCCCTATATCGCAATAAATGCTTTACAAATTCATGGAGACGTACTCGTCTTAATCGCGGTTCTATCTAATCACATTTCCCATCAGGAAAGAGAGTAGGGAATGCCATATCAAGTAGTCCTACTGTCACATACTCATTGATAGGAGATGCTCCTATCCCTGGCCAATCAATGAGTGCTCCAGGGTCCGCATGAGGGTTATTCACCCACGCATGGATTAATTCCATCTCCCTTGGTGCATTAGGAAGTTTAGATGCCATCGATGTTGTATGACTAATTATATTTCCTTCATCTGTCTCCACGGTCGGACCTACAAACACAATTTAATTTGCGTCGGAATCAAACTCCATATGAACTGAGTTCAGCTGCTCGAAACACATTCTTAGCAGAATGAGGTGGAAGTTCATTCAGAGCATTTTCATCGATTTGGACATCTGAGTAGAACTTATCATGTTCTATTTTATATTTCAATGCATTATAAACTCGCTCTTTATTGACCGTAAATTCATAATTTGTTCCACGTTGATCTCTCCTCCGAACAATAATCATCGGCAAATCTTTCAATCTATGGGGTAAAAGATTAGCGATTTCTTTTACTTCTTGAGGAAAAATTATCGTGTGACCTTTATATTTATATTGACCTCCTGTTGCATGTGTCACTTGTAGGATTGGGTTGACACGGGCTATTAACATTTCCTCAATTTGAGTTAAGTTTGCAAGTTCTGGCGGTTGTGGCCCAGGATCCATATTGTTTGATGCTGAAAATTGATGATGACCTTTCTCTTGTCGACATCTAGTACACACAGGTCCTTCAGGTGTTCGAGAAACTTTTATTCCAATGTAACATTCTTGACAAATATAACACATGACCGGCGAAGAAAGGTTATCAAGACCGTGTCGAAAAATCATTTGGACCGTATTGAAATCTCTCCCAAGCATTCCATTAGGATCATCTATCATGTGTTCTCTCGCAATATGCGAGTCTTGCATTCTTCTTCTTCTTCTAGGTTCGATTGTTAACTCCTCTTGTAAATCATTATTTTGCATTCTTCTTCTTCTCGTTAACTCCTCTTGTAAATCATTATTTTGCATTCTTCTTCTTCTTCATTGTTCGTATTGGTTGTAATGTCGTCTCCTATTGCACACTATCATTCTCTAAATTATTTACAACATCTATATTCATTATATCTTGGGCCAAGTTTTCTGGTGTTTCGAGCACGCAATCCATCGATGTTGAATTTTCTTCCCCAGAATTAGCTTCAACATTACCATCCATTCTACGATAATTCCTCTGAGATGCTTTGCGGTGAAGTTCTTGTCTATGTAGTCTTTCCTCCTCTTGCAACTGACCTGAACGAATCTGTCTTTGTAACCTTGCTCTTGATACATGTGAGTCATCTTGAAATGATCGTTCACGAATTATTGTCATGTTATTTGCATGTTGTTGTCTTTCTGCATCCAATTCTTCATTTGTTAATTCAGCCCTCCATTCTGTGAACCTTTGTCTATCGTTATCATTTCAAAGTTTCCTTTGTTCCTCTCATTGTGCATCTTTCATTTCTTGTTGTCTCCTTCTACGATATTGTCTTTGATATTCTCTTCGATATGCTCTTCTTTCATCTTCATTTTCAAAATTTAATCGTGGTCGAGCCCCACCTATAAATTATTTTCAACAAATTTTGTAATTATTTATATAACTAAAAAATCCACGTACATGTAATAGAAATCAATCATATACTATCCACGTTGTAACAATTAGCAAGGCTAGTCAAAGAATGATATGAATTTAAGAGAATAGGAGATTAGAAAAAGCATTTTCATTTCCATATCTATGACCTTTTGTTTGATTTATAACAATTTTTTCACCAACACACTCAAAACACTATGCAATTTATAAAATCTTTTATATAAATAATGCAAGTAAATCCTCACATTTTCGTCTTTCTTCCTCAGCAAACCGATCTATACGAATCTATCCTTGTATCCTTATTCGTGATACATGTGAGTCATCTTGAGACGATTGTGCGCGAATTGTCATCATGTTATTTACATGTTGTCGTCTCTCTGCATCTATTTCTTCATTTGTCAATTCAACCCTCCGTTCTGCAAATGCTCTTCTATCATTATCATTTCGACGTTTCCTTTGTTCCTCTCGTTGTGCATCTGTCATTTCTTGTTGTCTTCTTCTGCGATATTGTCTTTGATATTCTTTTTGATATTATTTTCTTTCCTCTTCATTTTCAAAATTTAATCTTGGTGGAGCCATGCCTTTAAAGTTTTTTCAGAAAATCACCTAATTATTTATATTATTTAAAACTCCATGTGCATGTATTAGGAAATAATCATATAGTAAAGAGAATGTAAAAATTATGAAGGACGCTCAAAATATGATATGAACTAAAGCGACACAAACTATCACATTTACTAATACCTCAATTCTCTATTAACTCAACAATTCTTCATCAACGTCATTGTATAAATCGTTATTATACAGGCAAGTTGTGACAATTCAACAATGTTTCTCTCATAAATAACACAATATCAAAGACAAAAATATAAAACAAATAATTCTCAATTGCGTATTCAAAAATCAACTATATCCATGTCCTTCAATGAAATAAACACACACCACATTGTAAAGAAATGTTCAAATGCACATATCCACGTTAATCATTGCTTGAAAAAACACAAGATACAAAAAATAATATGTCATCCACTCATAAAAAAGAAAAACATTATGATGGAACCATAGTTCCTGAGAATTTATATTAAAACATTTTTCCAAGCATACACAAAATATGATTTCACAGGTTTTGTTATAGAAATATAAAATATTTATATTTGACATTTCTTATAGAAAAATTGCATTGTTAGAAGATGCATATATTATATATATATCGGGATATCCCTCGTTACGTTGCTATATAAACCTTTTTGAGAACATAGGATGACATCCAAATTAGGACGTGCTAGGAGAGCATAACAGGAAACATCCCATTTGCAAATCCTGGCTCCCGGTATCGAAAAAGGCACATGCAACGATAGATTCTCGAGTCGGACAAATATCCACAAATGTTGCCCAATGAAAATAATGTAAGGATATATATATACGCATTCAAAAATTTATCATAAACATCACATTCTATTTTTTCAGAACATTTTATATTAGTCAATGTCTTAAAATTATAAATGTACAAATATTCAATTTCTAAATACACAATGCACACTAAGATGTTAAAAATTGTACTATGTAATAAAAGCAAAATCTTAATAATTGAACTATTTAAAAATTATCTATATAACAAAAGCAAAATCTTAATAATTCAAATATTTTACACAGTTTCGATAATTTTTAGATGATATTGCTAATACATCTACTAATTGTAATGTTTCCGATTGTCTTTTTAAAAGTAAAGTTTGTAGAGAGACTATCACATCTCACACTAAGTTACTACTATTATAAATTACATATCACTTTGAGTAATAACTATGTAAAAGTTTCATTTAAATAAATTGTTAAAATAAAAATAAATATTTTTACATGGGTTTATTAAAAATACAAACATTAATAAAGTAATAATTACCATCTACACATAGAAATGTTGGTTTTCTATGTCAGGGAATATAGAAACCTACATTAAACATGAAATATATTGCATAATGTGTTAGGAACTTATTTATTCAATATATGGGTTGATAAAAATACAAACATTATTAAAGTTGTAATCTGTCTTGGGCACATAGAAATGTTGTTTTAATAATACATCTCAACCGGAATCTTTTTCTAAACAGTTCAAACTTACAATGTCTACATTGTTTTAAAAATTACTCAAAATTTCAAGTATATTTTTTTCTTTCAAAATTAATAAATTTTACCAAGATAGAAATTTAAATAGGATATAAATTTCATAAAGTAACTTTTAGTAATACATCTCAACTGGATTTTTTTCTTTTCGATTCAAAATTATTAAATGTGATATACATTTAAATATATATAAATTCATAAAGTAACTTTAAAAAATTTAAAAAATATAATTCACTTCCCCACATCCGATAATTTAAAAAATTAATTTACTAAAGTATTTTTTTTAATTATTTACTTCCCCACAACCCTCTTCACTTTAATTTATGTAATTTCCCCAAGAATTAAATTAAATTAGTAAATTACTAAAGTTAAATTAAAAATTATTTACCTACTAATATATTGCATATTTAAAATTATTTATTTATTTAAATATTATAGTTTTTAAATTAACACATTAAAAGTATTTTTTACTTGTTTAAACAATTTATTTACTTTAATTTTTAAATCTAATTTCCCCAAAGAATTTTTTTAATTATTTAACCTTTAAATAAATTTACTAAAGTTAAATTAAAAATTATTTAACCTTTAAATAATATACTTGCCCCATACCCTCTTAAACTTTAATTTATTTAATTTCCCCCAAGACATTATAGTTAAATTAGTAAATTAACTACAGTTAAATTACTAACCCGATAATTTACCTAATAACTATATTGCATACTTAAAGTTATTTATTTACCTTTAAATATTATAGTTTTTAAATTCCCACATTACCCGTATTTTTTACTTGTTTAAACAAATTATTTACTTTAATTTATCTAATTTCCCCACACCCTCTAAATTAAATTAGTAATTTACTAAAGTTAAATTAAAAATTACTTCCCTAATAATATATTGCATATTTAACCTTATTTATTTATTTAATCAGTAAAGTGTTTAAATGTAACACATTAAATTACTAACACGATAATTTTACAAATTAATTTACTAAAGTATTTTTTACGGGCTTTACATTATTTACTTCCCCACACCCCGGGCATTTAACAAATCATGACTCCTCCACTCAATATATATATATATATATATATATATATAAATGAGAATGCCTCTCGGCATAATAATAGGGAGAACATAACATATTAAATGGGATTTTTGTTTTGAATTATATGATGTTTTGTTTTCTATGTGCACTTTTAAACTTTGGGTGCACAACCTCTCCCTTAAGTATATATGTGTAGGCTTTCACGGAGGGGTTTAACAATGGGTGGTGGGTGATGGCATATGCAATGTGCATGTGAGAGGGACGGTTAATGTCTACGAGATGTTGGTAATTAATTTCTAATCTTAAATTTAATTTCCTATTAATTTTTTAATAGTAATTTCAATTTTCTTTTTCACATTTATTTGTCTATTATTTATAAAAAAAATTGTTTAAATAATTTAATCAAAAAATTGTAATATTTAAGTTGTATAAAGGAGTTTGAAACACATTTGATGCAACCTAGGGAGTTCAATTATGAGCTACCTTAAGCTACTATGGCTTACTTGTAGTCATTATACACAATTAAACAATTACATAAAACACATTTTATTGATCATTTTTGAGGCAACATCTTACATAAATACGAGACCAATTACAAATAGATACATTATAAGATCTCTGAGGAGATGCAAAAACCTATTTATTTGAGTAGATTAACCAACAAGAGACTAAGATACCCAATTCCAATGACAGTCCTAAGAGCACCACCTAACTTCTGACTAGGTGCCTTGCCTAAATCCAAGGGTGAGTTTTTATAGAACTAAACACGAACTAGTACAATATTCCTCCTAGGTACAAGCTACCCATATGACATCTATTTGAGTCTCCTATAATAAATGTGTCACAATCCACTATGCAATAGAAGACCCAAATGTTACTTAACACATCATAACATAAGGAATGATGACAATATGTAGATTAAATAATTAAACTCACATGATATATGATTCTCGGTTGGCTCCTCCTATGTATATGATGTTTTCACTCTTTTAAGGTTTGATTAGTTTTTTTACACTATAATCAAACAAGGAATGAAATAGGAGCTACCAGAGGTTATTCTGAATAATTAACTTCCAACATTAACCATTCAATATCAAAATAATGAATTAATACTTGCAACAAATGTAGATGATGACATACAAACTCAAAAATACATGGGATCGAGTGCACTTAGCTAATTACATGTGATTTTTGACTAAAAAATGATCTTGATGATGAAATAGTGGTACCTACACTTAAGAATGCTTCATAACTGGAATTGTGTCTTGAAAATATCCATGGGTAGGACTGTACTAGGTATAAGAACGTTTGTACGTTCTTGACCTCTTTATACAGTTTTGCACCTACTAAAAGCTGTGATTCACAACTTTATTGATTTGTCACTTGTGTGAATCTCTTCGCTGCTCTCTGTCGGTCACTCTCAATCACTCTGTGAGGGTCTCTGTATGCTCTGATCAATCTCTCAAACTCTAACCATGGATGAGAAGTCTTATCAAGCAAACATTAGTTGGGTTGTGGGCACTCCTATACATCGTTGATGTGGGCACTACTCTGAAGAGGCCTCAAATCACACATCATTCTCCACCTAGCATGTGATATGTAGTTGTAGGGTAATTGCATTTGGTATCAACTTGACTTGAGTTTCTCTCTTGCAAATCTACTTGAATAAGTGACTTTGAGAGCTTGCAAATGTGGGAAGCACTCCACTAGACCTATTGGGAAGCTTCAGACTTGTAGATGGTACTTCTCTAATGAATGTGTAGACGTGTTTTCAGAGTGTAGGAAGCTTTAAGTGCCTTTTGTGCTAGATTTTGCAATAAGATTCCATAAAAGTGCTACGTACTAAATGAGGTGACTTTAAATTTCTTATATAATATGCTTCTGAATGTGTTATACATTACAAAGGCTGACTGGGGAGGAGTAAATTCCCTAAAGAATAATGTGCAACTGAAAGTTCAAGACCAAAGTGAATAACATCAAAACTATACATTAGGATCAGGATCACACGGACATTCATGCCCCTACTATGCGTTTTAGACCCAGGAGGGATAATTTGAAGTGTGAAGGTTGAAAACTATCAAATGGAGATTTTAAATTGTTTTCATCCATTCAATTTTTAGAAACTGTCGCAAGATGAGAGTATATAATCAAGCAAGCTAGACAAGATACCTTGAGATGTGTTGGATGAGAATGGGTAAAGTGCACTTGTTTGAGAAAGAGAGAAATGTCAAGACTAGCAGTGTCAAAGAATAGAATTACCAAATTTGAGTCTCTACAATTGACAATTTGAGTTTGAATATTGACAAACTCAAAGATCGCACACACATTATGCCCTAACACACAAGTCTCTCAAGTAAATCATATAACGTTTTCTCAAATGAACTCCAATGAATTTACCATTTCAATACTAAACACATATTATTGACATGAACCTCTAGTGGTAATGAAAAATTGAAAGAAATTTATTTGATACCATAAAAGATATATGTGATATTGTGTAAAAAGATGAGGGTCACAAAAGGTTTTTTGTTTGAAGTCTCATATTCTTGCGTTAAGGGAGCATACCTCGTGCCAAGCATATAACACATTTTCCCATACATTAGAAGATGTAGACATGTACTATAGAGATGCCATGATGCATTTTGACCTTTTAATTCCTCAACACATTCTTTTCCACTAATAAACATATTTCTTCATTATGTCATAAAAATATTAGATTGGTCAACATTTAAAAGAAGTTATAAACTATAGAAGATTCTATAAACCTATTCAATTTTTCTAGATATTTCACAACACACTACAAGGTATATGAAAAGTACAATCTGTTGACCTAAAACTCGAAAATATTATGAGGCTTAGACACTTTGACCTTAGTTAAGGATGTACTTGGGAAATACACCACATCTATTCTAAGAACAAAAATATAAAGGAAAGCATATAAAAAATTTCATCCTAACTCCATTATTATTTATTTCTCAATAATGATTACATCATACATTTCTTCTCATTATATCTCATTATTCTAGCTCTCATACAAAGTCTCTCAAGTTGGCACACACACATATACTTCTCGTGATGGCGCCCCATATACAATACAGTAGTTACAATAAATATACAAAATACAATTGATTTCAAAAGGAATTTCCTTTGACTCGTGCCTCTATCGGCTTATGTCTCGTATTAGTTTGAACTCTCTTCAATCCGTGAATTTTTCTAATCTTCCATGGCTTTCTCCATACATCACAGCTTTGTTCTTTATCAGTAACTTCTTCTAATCTTCGGCAAAATCTTCTATTGTCTATGGCTTCTTTCAGTGTTTGGCGGTTTTTCCCTTTTATACATGAAACCTAGTTTATCGTGGCTTCCTCCTTTATCCCTTTGCGGTTGGCTCTAGGCTTTAGCTGCTTTATATCTATCTCTGCAGCTTATGTAAAATTGATGAAGGGTAAGTGCACAAAGATGGGGGACAAAAGGGGTTCAAAAAGGGACACCTTTTTCCTGAAATCAAAAAAACCTGAACTTCATCGAATAATTTGGCATGCCTATGATCAAAATTTGACAAAATAATAAGAATAAATACCATAGATCTCAAAATCTAATTTCTAAACTTTTTTTTTTTAAAATGGTTGAGATTAAGAGGGTCAAATTTGGTGTGCACACAAATTATGTCTTTTTTTGTCTTAAAAAGATAAGAACCTATTGTGTGTGCCCACACCCCCCCACCCCCCCTTTTTTTTAGTTGTATATTTATTTTTTCAAATCCCTTTGCTAGAAAGTTAGCTAAGACCATGTATGAGGTCCCCTTAATTTTTCATAATTTTTGGATGAATGTATAATTTTTTTTTTAATATTCGAAGTGCACATATCTCGAAAATGAAATATTTGTGTGTGCACCCCCATAACTTTGATAAAAAAAATTCATTTTTTTTTTGAGTGCATGTATAATGGAGTTTATAAAAAGCCACATTTTTTTAATTTGGATGAAAAAATCATAAATTGTGCAACAAAATGTATGCATAGATTTTTGTAAGAAAACAAGGCACTAGTAAAAGAAAATATGGATGAACGCCTTAAACTAATCGTATTTTAGAAAGAATTATACTGTCATCAATGTAAAACCGAGCTTTACATCATAATAGAATTTATTTTTGAATAATATGTTTTAATACATGAGATATTGGGGTGCACATTTGAAATTTTGATGTTTTTTTGTCAAACACGATTTTAAACACACAGAAATAGTCCAAACCTTTGGTTTGGTAATCCAAGGAAAATCCAAGCCTATGGATTGGGAATTTCAACCCCCAAAAAAGATGAAACATGAGCGAGTTATAATGCACTCACATTTCAAAGTGTTATGGGGTAATATGTGTTTTGTGGCATGCTTTTA